>VRMD01003573.1:0-10658 GCA_009872375.1 Sminthurides bifidus | reverse complement strand
GGGCACTTCTTCAATTTCAACGTTATTCCGATCGCAAAATCTTCTCACGCTGGTTATGAATGCTCTCATTTCTCTCAGCTGATGCTGAAGCTCATGAACTGTGACCCTTTCCACCTCCATTCCGCACTGCAACTCCTGCTTTATGTTTCGAATCATAAGCCGCTGAAGTGAGTGCAAGACAGGTTTGCGTCTAAAATTCAGTTCTTCTTCCAAGGTTTTGTAAACTCGCTGGTGACATTTGCATGTGTAGCCAGTAATCAACAAAATGCAGATCGTGCTCAAAACCAGGACTGCCTGCAATTTTAAGGTGTGCTAATTTCAGTAGCTTATTGATAATGATTTATGGAGGTTCTAGCCGGTTAGTCAGCTTACCCAGCTTCCGTATAAAATCCCTTCTACAGGGCACCCGCCTGCCTTCTGCAAGCAATAACTGAGTTCAAATAGCCCATTAGGTAACTTCTTCTCATCACTGGTACAGTACTTCTGGCTACTCCGTATCCGACAGTCAACTCCCTCATAAAAGGTTGAAGTACATGTCACTTGGCAAAGAAACGCAAGGAATGTTACAACGTTCAGCTGCAACGCCAGCGGAATTCCCCACTTCTGAGTCGATTCGAAAGGCAATACACACAGCGACTGAATTTGCACTTGCACTCACCACTGTTTTCCGAACGTATGGCTTCTGGGATAATTTTATGAATTTCAAAAAATTAAATAGCGTCACTACAAATGCCACGAGGGATAAGCTTATAGTGGTGATGAAGGGCATGGTGCCTTCAGTCTTCAAAATAGAAAGTGCGTTTTTCAGTCTTGTTTCAAACTCAGCGGAAGGGAGGCAGCAAACGTTCTCCGTGTCTTTTTCAATTGAAGCTTCGATATCACAACCGAGCCTTGTGCTCAAGTTGCCTTTTAGTTCGTGGTTCCATTCTAATGTTACAAATAACTGTGACCCTGCGGCAACTGCTGTGATGCCCTGCACGACCTGTCAAATTGAAACAAAAGGGTCTGGAACAGCTGATATAGGTTAAACCTTCAAGTATAACCTTAACGTAATAGTATGAGGGTAACGTGCAGTTTGTGTGACACAGCGAATGACCTTACCATCACAGTCACGGCCCGTACCGTTAGTCTCCTTCTGGCAAACTTGTCTGCCAGTTCGCCGATAGGCGGTTCCGATGTCTCCGAACTCATAGCAAAGCTCGTCCATTTAGTCGTTTAAGAGATACAGACAAAACAGGAAACTTTTAGGGCAAATCATTTAAATGATAGATAACTGTTAATGGGTCTGATAATACAGACGGACTCGTCGCTGTGCAATGGAGTATTTTTTAAAATTCAAATTAAAGTGAGCTCTCTCTGTAAGTAATATTTTTGTTACTTAACCCTAGCAACGACATTGATTTCGTAAAATAGCCGAAACTTGGCATGGCGGTAATTTCCTTCGTTTGTACAATTTCTGCAGTAAAAATTACTCAATCCGAAAATGCAAGTTTGACCATGTCAGGGCCATCCTAATATAAAAGAAATCCAAAGGGGGTAGCTCAGAGCCACCTCTCTACAACCTTGACAATGAGAGCATCAAGACCCAGCGTGATGAGGTCCATCGGGACTATCGGGTCCCACCAGCTTCGGGTCATCCGTAGTTTTGCAGCTGATACGACCATGTCGCAGACAGAAGTCACACCACTGCTGCACCTGCAAGGCTTTGAGAAACCTGCACCCTCAGCTCGTTACCGCCGCTCATTGTCCTTTGACTCTTCCTCGGGAAAGTTTGACCCCGTGATGGAAATGCTCATAAGTTCACATGCCCACGTTGTCCCACCTAAATCGGACATTGACCTCAGCATGAGCAGTTTTCACGACATTGCTTTGAAGCAACTTCACTTGGAGGGCGACGACGCGGACTTGACAACCCCTTACATACCAGAAGTTCACTCTGTTCGTGACCTCATCTCTCCCGCTATAATAGCCTTGAGGCAGGACCTGGCTGCGGCAAGGCATAACGCTTATGCTTTTGGCAGAGGATTTTTAGAAAAACCACTTCCTGTCCACCCTGCAGCTATACCAGAACCGCCTGTCATGACCGAAATTGAAATACCCGGATACGAGGAGTTCTGGGACGCCATTCAGGAACTGACGGAAATCAACAAGAAGAATGACCAAATTGTTTGTGTGTTCACAGCTAGTCTTTTTCATACGACACAGAGTTGGAATAGCGATTGCTCAAGATGTAAGTCCTTTTGGATAAATTGCTCAAATAACTTGGTTTCTTAGAATATAAGATTTTTGAAAGTTTTATTCCAAAATGGAGCATCTTAGAACATTGCAATACTGTGTAGGTGAAGTCACATTTGCTAACAGGTCTAGTTCTTGCTTTTACGCATCACGTTGAATTTTGATTTTTAATTATGTGACTTGTTTTGCAGTGGCGAAGCAGATCTTTTACATCAAACAGAAGCAACACCCCGCCGGGTATCTCCTCTGGGTTCGAACAGGAACCCACGTAGAATGGAACGACATCAACAACCCTTTCAAGCGTGACCCCAGGCTTCAAATTAGAGCATTGCCCACCGTTATGGTTTGGAATACAGAAAAACGAATAGCAGGAAAACGGTGCTTCGATAACGAAAATTTAGAAATCATTTTCTCAGATTAGCTTGCCTAATTATCACTAATTAATATAATCCTGCTTCATGACTGTTCTTCTGAACTTTTAATTGATTACCAGCGTCTTTCGAAGCTTCTGTGGCCATGCTTTCTTGCAGGCCTTGACTTAAATCGTTATTAGCCTCCTTCATAGAACATATTCAATTAATTCCTTATTTATTTTATTAGCTAGTATTCGCCTACCTTCTAAAAGTTAAGAATGTGACTAGATTGTGTTAGAACAGCTAATAAGCTCAAATTACATGAAAACATTTGTACGTTCCACGTTACGGGACCCTAGTCTCGTTTTAAAACTTGTAAGATCATCGAAAATAGCGATAGTTCAAGAAGAAGCAGCCTAAAACAACGACTCTTGGACACTTACAAATTCACATTTATAAATTCCCTATCCCTCACACTTGACAAATCCGATCAAAATTACAATTGCTAGTAATCCTTCGATACAACCTAAGAAATTTGTCAAAGTCACAAACTGTAGACCCACAGCCAGGCAACTCCACCAGGTTCTCCTGTACCAAAACCGCGATCTTTTGTCCCTCGCCACTAGCTGCACAGTCCAATAGTACAAAGGCAATATTCGATGCAAACTTCCCAATCCTGCTGGACCTCCATTGCCTTGAGTCTTTGAGCTCCTCAAAATTGTCGCTTCCAAGCATTACCGTGTCGTTGAACAATCCGAGTCGAGAATACAGTTTGGCAATACTGCCCGAATGTGCAAAATAGGCGGTGGTGGTCGGTGCGCTGCCATTTGTCAGTGCATTAGTTGCGTCCACCAACAAAGGGCAGGCTTGCTCATAGTTGATGGGATAGGCGTACCCACTTTCGTGAAACTCTTCGATATCTTCAAAGTACTCGTGAACTTGAAAATCGTCCATGTCGAATGCAGAGCACCATGGAGAAGTATAATCAGGTGTCCAGGCTGTCTCAAAAGAGCAAGTTTTGTACATGAGCAAGACTTGTGCAACTGACAAGTCTTTCACACCTAAGCGGCTGGAAACCCTTTCAACCATTTCTTTGTACACAGTGGAGTTGGTAAACTTCTCCGCCTCAATGTGAGAAGCAGGGTTTTCCTTCACGTCCTTCAGGTATTTCGCACATATTTTGTACATCTGAAAGAGAAACATTCATTGTGAGAAAGTGTCACTTTAGAATTCCTCCCCTGTAAAAGTAATGAGGGTTCCAATTCCTTTAATGGGTTGGCGATGACATGAAAGACCAGCAAGGCTCTTACGTCCAGCAGTGGATCCTTCTTCACCGGCTGAGGAAAATAACCAGAAACGGTCCTGCCCGGAAAGATGGCTTGTACAAAAGCCCTGCCGCTTTCTATCGTCCGCTGTTTTGCAGTAGTTCGGAACTGTAGATGTCAAAATGAGTTGGGATTTTGTAGTCAGCATTTTTTTTCAACCTCGTTATTGAATTAGGTTTTTACTGCCGTGGTTAGTAGTCTGTCCTTCACTGCCAGGTAACCAACGACTACAAAGGAAAGGTTGATAAAAGAGCAAGTTTGCTTACACTGTAGAAAGATTGCGAAAATTGGTCAGGGAACAAAATAGGAAACCGCTCTTTGAATCGTTGTCCTATTCCACCTAGTTCACGCTCTCCCCTCGTCCGTCAGCCAATCTTCTTTCGAAACATTTAGCCCTGGGTAGGGTTTCCATTCCTTCAGGTTGTTCAAGTCTTGTTCGCAGAGTCTGGACCCTGTAAGATTTTTAGCATGCAGTCACATCAGATGTGTAACAGACACAAAGTTGGATGTTACAGCAGCCCAGTAGTAAATTCTTGAATTTGTTTCGCATCCGAGGGTTTATAGCTCACAAACCCCATGCTCCGGGCTACGGCACATTGCCTTTTTACGAGTCTGGTGTAAGTTATGGCGGTTTGAAAAGCTGTCTAGACCAAGAGTGGCCTGTGACGTGACTGTTTTTGTCTTTTTGAAATGCTTGATTGAGAATTCAGTACTGACATGCGCACATGTGAGATTTAACCTCATGGAATGGATATTGTGGCATGATTAAGAAACCAGACTGGGCCGAGGCACTAGAATTTAAAATTGCTTACCTTCATTTGCCAAGATTTGTGCTTGGAGCTGAGGCAGTTCATTTTGCATTTGGAGGATCTCGTCATCGTCAGGAAATCGAGTTCCGTGTCGTGACAAAATCCAGATCTTTTTCGGCTCACATGCTGCAAAAAAATACATTTTAAAAATACGTTATCGTCAGAACATGGTACACTTGCCATATTACAAAACTCTTTCCTACGGCGAATATGCGATCTAGCCTTTGGGGATACAAATACCTTGTGGTTTTAACTATGTCTAAAGGCAGGGGGAAGTTGAAACGAAACATGAAACTTTGCGAAAGATAAGAGTAAAGGCTGGACTACTCCAAGAACTTGGCATTTTGACAGATGAAGGTTGTTTCTTTCATAGTTCGATTTGGAAGGTGTTAATCCGCATAAAATGCATATGATATTAATTTTGCAAACTGTCACTGTCAATCGGCATTCTAGTTCTAATTCACTTGGTAAACGAGTTTTCCTTCCTGACTTACTGTAACTGACCGAAAGCGCCTATTTAAATTGTAGGATAGTTAAAAAACATTGAAACTAGGTAAGAATACTTTAACAACTTACGTAAATCCGCTGCCTCAATCTCATTTCGTCCTGTAAGGCGTCTTGGTTGACAGGTGGTTGATGGCATCTTTGCTCACACTATCACAAGAGTAGTAGCCTGTAAATAAGACGACGAGAATGATGGCCAAAACCACTAGCGCTAGTATGGCACATGCTATGGCGACTATCGTCCCGCGTTTTCCTTTGCAATTTATAGAGCTCATATTGGCAATAACCTACTTGTTCCTCACTAGAGCGGAAATAATTCTTAAATGGATTCCACTTGGATAGGCTAGACTAACCAATCTTGCTTGCGAAACTTCCCGTTCGCAACAGACAGCTCAGGCTTGCGATAACAGCGAATAAAATGGGCACCGTATCGCTCTGACTCCTCTTACTCATCATATTTACTCCCACAACTAGTAACGTTCAAGTCCAGCGTATCCTCTAGAACTTTTGGTTCGTGCTGTAGACTCCCAAGTCTAAGTCATGGAAAGGTGGCTTGCAGATGGCAATATGTTGTGTCTGCAATTTAAAAGATGAAATTACACACTTGAGCACTTGAGACGTGGTCAAGTGTGGTGCAGGATTGCAATTTTTTAGAATTCTATTTTAGACAGGGAAAAACTCACAACGATGTGCTAAACCTTCAATACTTCAAGGATGCTTGATTCCCAAGTGTTTGGTGGATGACGGAAGCTTGTTGCTGGATTGTGTAAAAATTTGCAACTCCAAATTGTTGCGCACCTGGACGCTTTTAGGTTTGAGTTATGATGAAGACCCGATGAGATCGAAGCTGAGTAAGCAAACACACCTTGCCGTACTTGTGTAATGCCAATACTGAGCTGATGTGACTGGTGGAGTGAAAATTGAGTTTTTTTGTGATATCTGTGGTTTTTGCGTGCAGCATCTCATGAACATGACGACATCTTGCATTAACTTTTCTTTGAGGAATACCAAACACTACCAGTGCATTACCGCCTCATTGTATTCCTTAATTAGCTTTGCGTTTCGGCTTCTATGGCTAAGAAAACGTGATAACAGCTGCAGGGAGGGAATGAGATCAGGTGTGTGAGATCATCTTGACAATGCCAGAGCCACTTTCCTATTCGTACTTCTGGTTGCAGAGTGCAGCAAAGATTAGCTCATCGTGATTCTGTCATTAATTTCAACTGTGTGAACATTGCTTGACTTACCTGAGGAAATGAACTGTCTTGAACGTTTTCCTTTCGCTCAATCAGTGACATCAGCATGACATGCAGTTGCGGATGGATTGAACAAAAAGCAAGCCAAATATGTATTTCAAATCGAGATTCGTAGGTGTAACTGAAGGAGCTGAAAAGCCTGGTCATGCTTATTGCTCATTATAATTTAGCCCTTATTCATGAGCTACGGATTGTTTAAATGGAATCAGGATGGATTATTTGTTGATTGTGAATAATGAATGAGTTGTGATTTGCGATGACTGGGTTGCAAACTTCGCGAAATTCATAAGATTCATGCCATGTGCTTGATCAAGTCTTGAAAAGTTCAATCTCCTTTCTGTTAATCCCAATGCTTTTGGATGCAATTGGATGGCACGGTCTCCTAGTTTCTGACGGATAAGCAACATCTAGGAATTTGCGAACTAGAAACCTTTGGTTTGCGTGAAATCGCAGTGGTGAGTAAACACTCCAGGGAATAGCTATTTTTAAGATGACTGAACACCGAGTCATGCAACATGTAATGCCATCAGCATCATCGTATCTAGTTAAAACCGGAAGTATTTTCAGTGTTGGGTAGCGCAAATTGTGAACCTTATAACTTGGCCATGTCATTCGATATTACATGAGCCAATACTTTCCTATCAAGTGTCAGGGTACTATATCGGAAGTATAGTCAATGGATCATAAGGCATCAGGCTAACTAGTACATGTTATGAATCCTAAAGTCAGATGACACATGCATGAAAGTGATAGGGCCATTACTCTTGTAAGTTGTTTATACAGAAACTGTGGTGAACATCCAAAACAGCAGTATTTTGCCAAAAATTTTAGAAATGGGAGCACCAGTTTGGGAATTTGAGCGGCATCAAGTACAGGACCAGGCAATGGAATTGAGAAAGAGGATGGTGAAATTTTGCTAGTTTAAGAGAAGATGCTGATTCTTTCGTTTTTGCCTAACTAAATTTTTGGCACTCGGTACCAGTACTCCATCTGGTGATCTCTATTCAACCATTCTTCAGCGTTTGTGGGAGCCGTATTGTCCCTTGGTACAGAGTTCACCAATAGCGGTGTTATCAATAAGCTATCTTCATCAGACTTAGACACCAGAAGTTAGACAATGTGATCGGAAGTTATTGAACGGATATTGTCAAGTGGAGATTAGGAGCATTCACCCCATCATCAAATCGGACATGGCTCGCAACGGAAGAATGAAGCTGAAAGGCAGGAAGCAATGGGAGATCAAATTGCAAATTTTATCAGTGAACAGTTCACATGCTTGCATTGATTCAGACACTTGATCTGACCATTGTTTGGGTTATAGATTTGTATGCATGCGAATTATTTTCAACCGTCTGGAACTTGAGATTTGCTGCAATCTAACACTGCAGTGCGATTAAGTCTTTACTATGTGGCATGAACATGAAGATTCCTTCTTCGGAAGTAAAGTTTTCAAGTACTTGCATAAACAAAGTGATTTCCAGCAGATCAGGTTGAGTTGTTGCCTGATAATGGAGAAAAGCACCAAAATTGAGAAATCACATGCAGAATCCAGACTTACGATCGCTTTTGAAGATTTGCAAACACCATTGTTTACACCTCGTGATCCGATGGTACAGTGACCTTTTGATTTAGCATTGGTACTTATCTTTTGCAAAGATGGACCTTGACATAAGTTTGTTTGCAGTAGAAAGCGATAGCTGCGGATACAATGGTTTCCGTTGCCGATGCATTGTAACTCTTCCGGAGTTTTTCTCATATAAAAGCCCTCGGATTCTCTGAAATCGACACAAGCAAATCACACCTCCCAACAACAGCTACTTCTACCAACTGCTAAACCAACCCAAGTTTCATTTTCCTACCACCTCGAAAAGATTCTTTTCAAAGACTTTGAAATACTCTTTCACCAGAGTTTGTCAAAATGTTGAAAAAACTTTTCCTCGCCCTGGTCCTGGCAGCTGCCATTGGCCATGTCCACCCCACCCCAACACTCGACAAGGACCTCGTCTCCAAGCTTAATCAAGGCCCAGTCACAATCCTGATCCGAATGAAGGAACGGACAACCGCCACCCTGTCTTCCGTCAGCCTCAAGTCTTTTGCCACCCGGGGTGACCGACTGAACGCAGTTGCCACTGCCCTCAAGGACTTCACTTCTGAATCTCAACGCCCCGTCCTCGACTTCCTTGCTAAGGAACAGGCCACCAAGTCCTTTGAACTCGACCCCCTGTGGGTATCCAACATCATCATCGTCCGGGACGTGGACCTCGACACGGTACTCAAACTGTCTGAGTTTTCCGAGATTGAAAGCATCAAGGCAGAGGAGTCATACCCCCTGGACCCGCCCATCGACCTGTACGAATTCACCCCCGAAGAGCTTGCTGGACTTGACGAAGGTGACATTCAATGGGGAGTTGCCCGGATCCACGCCCCCGAATGCTGGAAGACCGGTAACAGAGGAGAGGGAGTCGTCATCGCTACCGTTGACACTGGAGCCCGCGGCACTCACGAAGCCCTCGTATCGAACTTCTTCGGCGATTACGGATGGTTCGACCCTGGCAGAGCCACCCTTGAGCCCAACGACAGCAACGGTCATGGAACCCACACCACTGCTACGATCGCCGGAACCGTGAGAAACGTCGGAGTGGCCCCTGCTTCCAAATGGGCAGCGTGCAAAGGTTGCGCCAACTCCTTCTGCCTGCAAGGAGACTTGCTCAAATGCGGTCAGTTCTTCGTCTGCCCCACCCTCGCCGACGGCACGAGCCCCGATTGCACCAAGGCCCCTCATCTCGTCAGCAATAGTTGGGGAGGCGGTCGCGGAAACGAATGGTACAAGGAAACGGTCTCTGCCTACAGGGCTGCTGGTATCGTCCCCCTCTTCTCCCAAGGCAACTCCGGGCCTGCTTGCGGCACAGCCAACTCTCCAGGAGATTACGACAACCTCATTGGAGTAGGATCTACGACGGAAAACAGGGAGTTATCCTCCTTTAGCAGCGTTGGACCCACCTCCATCGGAGCTCGTATCAAACCCGATGTGGCTGCCCCAGGGTCCAATGTCTTCTCCGCCTACCACACTTCGGACACCGCCTACGCCTCCATGTCCGGAACGAGTATGGCGTGCCCCCACGCGGCCGGAGCTGTGGCACTCATCTTGTCAGAATTCCCGGAGTTTAACTACGACTTGGTCAAGTACACTTTGGAGCAAGGCAGCCTCGATACCATTCAGGCAACTGGTGCGAATTGTGGCAACATTTCCGAGACCACTTACCCCAACCACATGGTCGGCTATGGACGGGTTGACGCAGAGCAGTCCCTCATCATTGGCAGAAGACTCGCAGGGGCAGGGAAGAAGTTGCTGTAGAGCCTTACTCCCAGCGGTAGTAAGTTCTGTAACAACGTTTCAGTTACCGTGGTTTACTGGTTAAACTACTCCATTTTCGCAAAATGTTAAGTGCGCCCTGGTGGCATTTTATGCTATACAACCTTTTCAGTAGACCTGAATAAAGACACAGAAAACTAAAACTTGTGATCTCATTCCATCTATTCCTACTTTTGCGTCTTCATCAACATTCTCCATCGTATTGCATCACATTTTTCCTTGTTTCATCCTCACCAAAGCTACTAAGGTATCCATCATCTTGTACAAAGCCGCCTTTAATTCATTAAGAGCATTAAATCCCAATAATTTAGTCATGTAAAACATCCAAAGCACTTAAAGAAAATTCCTTTCTGAGTAACAATCTGCAGAATCATTGCATAACGGTTCTCCATTAACTTCTACTCTTCCCATCCTTTTAAGCTTCGTAACCTTGATTTTTGCACGTGTTGAAACTCCACTTAGTACCTACTCTTACCTCTCCTTCTGAAAATTACGCGAATACGTGCTCAATTCTCTCTCAGCACCTTTCTCTAACAAGCCTTCATCCAGCTTCCTTCCTTATTCCATCATGAGCAATCTTTTCGGAGAAAGCTCCCTGCCCCACCGGGATTGCAAACTTCTGCAATGCGTTTCCTTTCCCTGCTCCTGGTGTGACCTTGCATCCTATACTTTCGTGTACACGTATGCAAAACCAGCACTGCGTTCTTTCACTCCCTCCTCTCCTTTGGAAAGCGGAGGAAAGCGAACAAATGCTGGCGAAATTCACATGCGCTTCTCGCTTCACCGCTCCGAGACTCCGAGCT
>VRMD01003572.1:0-10662 GCA_009872375.1 Sminthurides bifidus | reverse complement strand
TGTATTGTGCAGTTATGCGTTCAGCGACCCGAGTCTCCGGTCGCGTTTCTTAAGCAGTACTTTACGCAATTAGAAAATGTAAGATCTACTAAACCTGATTTTTGGTGCACAATATTAATCTGAAATTGCAAGCTGATGTGTGGCTGGAGTATCTCGAAATGACTTTCCGATTTGAATTTGTAGGAAAACGCTGCGGCGCGACGAGCTAACACAATGCTGGAAAACGTTTCACCCGAAGATACAGAAGATTTGTCCCCCTTGCCAAGAGGAAAACCGATTGCCAGAAGAGGTGGCATTTCGGCGGAACCCGTCACAGAGGAAGATGCCACTAGTTATGTCAAAAAGGTAAGATGAGCCGAAGTTCTTATCTTGTAACATCATGATGTGCGACGGTACCCTTTAATGACTGAGTACTTGGAGTTGGAAGGAGATGACTGCCTTGCTGAACAGACGTCAGAAGTTTGTGAAATGATTGTTACTACATTATTCTGGAATGACAGACAGTTGAGTTTTTACGTAAACAGATGCTTTTATATCTCGGCCCAAAATTTATGAACTGAAATCGATGCTTTTAAGTGCTATAGAAAGAAAGGTTTTCATAAATCAAGTTAACTGACTGCTGGAATGCCTAGAGAATTAGTTATGACAAAATTTTGGATATGATGATAGTTCCCATTTTCGATAGTAAGTCGTAACAATTTGAGGTCGATGTATTAAGTACGACGTTAACTAATGTTCGTTTCGTTTTACAGGTTGTACCCTAAGGACTACAAAACCATGGCTGCTTTGACACGGGCTATCGGTAAAAATGTTCTCTTTGCTCACCTGGATGAGACTGAGAGATCTGAAGTTTTTGATGCTATGTTTCAAGTAAGTTTTCTTTGAAGTACAAGAAGATTAATGCAGATATGATCTTCTCAGATTTAACAAACGTATTTAATCATTTAGGAAACTTACCTCGCTTCAGAAACAATTATTAGAGAAGGAGATGAGGGAAACTTTTTCTATGTTATCGACGCGGGTGAGGTAAGACATTATTCTCTCCGTAATTTATCAATATTAGCGTACCTTTGTTGAATTCGTTTATGCTTGCTTTGACGTGCTGAGATATTAAGCATTACGCTGTACTTTAGGTTGAAGTCAGCAAAGAAGGAAAATTCTTAACATCTATTTGCGAAGGAGGAAGTTTTGGAGAATTAGCTTTGATCTATGGCACACCACGTGCTGCCACTGTAAAGGCGAAAACCGATGTTAAACTATGGGCCATTGATCGAGATTCTTACCGCCGAATTCTTATGGGATCGACTATTCGCAAAAGAAAAATGTATCAGGAGCTACTTTCTAAAGTTTCTATTCTCGGTAATTAAGTTTGATTGTGCTTCAGATCGCAAATTGAAAATAGGAGGAGAGTATGGGCATGCAGTGTCCTCACGTGCTAATTTTTATTTGACAGAGAATCTTGATGAATGGGAACGGTGCACGATTGCTGATGCTTTAGAACCAACATCGTTTACTCCTGGTGAAAAAGTAGTGAAGCAAGGAGAACATGGGGACGAATTTTATATCATCGTTGAAGGAAATGCAATTGTTACACAAAATATTGATTCTAATGAAGTGCAGGTACGTGAAATTACGAAGACACAAGCATCTATTTTCATGCAATCCCGGTACCGCTGTTTTATCACAAATCATGTTTGTAGGTTGGAGAACTGGGTAAATCAGATTATTTTGGTGAAATTGCACTACTTCTGGACCGACCGCGAGCAGCCACTGTAACCGCCAGCCCAGGTAGCACCCTCAAGTGCGTCAAGTTGGATCGCGCAAGATTTGAACGAGTACTGGGTCCTGTGGCTGACATTTTGAAAAGAAATATTTCAAGATATCATTCGTATGTTAGCCTATCGGTTTAGATCGGAACCATGGACGAGATACTATTTATCCAAAGATTGATACCAAACATAAGCGAATAGCATAACTGATTTTAGTTGTGTAATGGCTTTGATATAACCTAGAATTGAGTTTAGAGTGAAAAAGAAGGGGAGAGGGCTTGGTCAAACTATGGGATTACAGTCCAAAAGCTTGGAATGCCAACGAGAATTGCTAAAAGCAAGTTCGGTCTCGGTACTATCCGGAGATAGTCAGCACCGAATGAGTAGTACCCTCGGATTACATCCGTTAAAATCGAAACAGTGTTTACGCACCATACAATCGCATCTTGAGTAAAATATTAGTTGTTGATACTTATTATTAGAGCAATCAATAACGTTGTCACTAACCGTAGATATACAAGGCTTCGCTATTTAAATCGAAACAGTGTTTACGCACCATACAATCGCATCTTGAGTAAAATATTAGTTGTTGATACTTATTATTAGAGCAATCAATAACGTTGTCACTAACCGTAGATATACTAGGCTTCGCTATTGAAGATATGTTGTTCGTATGATCGTTAAATATTAGTTATGCTTTTACTACTGGTACACCATTCACTGTACTAACGTTTATGAAAATTTTGATTTCGGTAAAATCGTCTTGTCTTGCATACTTGGCTTCTGTATGCACAACTGTGTTCTTAATGGACAAATTACTGTACACACCGTTGTTGTAATATATCGTCGTTGTATTCATAATGCGTTACTCGTTGCCAGTCATATACGTGTACACCATGAATGTCAGTGGTCGCTTTTAGTCTTCTTTCCGTTACGTCTCCATTGTTTTTCGTGACACGTACGCGTCCTTCTTTTACGATGAATTACTACACGATTATCAATAAAAAGTACAACGGTTTCTGATTGAATTGATCGGATCCTTTTCAGTCTTCACTCAGGTAATAGAAAGTGGTATCGATTATCTGTAAACTTTTAAGTCATTATGAATTACTTTTTCTCAAGCACTGAGTTAGAAACCCACCAACCATTGTTCTACCTCGAGAAGAATTCCACTTTAACGCTAAGAGTAAAAAGTGGAATCCCATTGCAGATAAAAAAAGCCTGCCCCGCTGTCGCCCTGGGAAGCGCTGCTAGAAAAAGGTAATCCGGTTCTCCCGAAAGATATAAATTGAAAGACTTTTTGCCCCTATTCTTCCTTCATTTATAGCTACTAAATGCAGTGCCGAACCCAGAATCGATTCTGGGCTTAGTAAATGTCACGCTAAAAGTAGAAAAAATAGTGAAAGCATTTGTCGAAAAAAGAGAGCTTTAGATAGAAAGAGGAAATCCATTGACAAAAGCACATGCCACGTGTTACCCTAATGTGGCACCCCTTTGCCCCGTTCAAGCAATATCGCTTTTCCGGAAACTGTGTCAGCGGGTAGCGGGTACTTCCGGACCCATTCCCAAGAGACTGTACTTTGACCTTTGCTAAAAGAACAAGAAAGCTTCTGAACTCTGTTTTGCAGACAAGGAATCCAATTCTAATCTTCGTTGTAACTTGAAGGCGGACTCGAGAGTTTGTACAAATCCTCTTACCTCTAATTCCATGCCGGTAAGTACATGTTAAGTTCAATTGGATAGAGATCTGCTAATAGGTTCTACGAACAGAAGTAAAGGCTCTTCTCTTAGAACTCTAGGCATCTTCCCAGAGATGTTGTTTAGAAAAGTAATGATTTTTTGCCAGCTCTCGTCCTGGAAATCTCCTTCTTAAGCGTTGCTTCCTGTCAATTGAAAGATGGAAATGCAGATGGGCTTGAGTTTAATGTAATACATCCACTCGTCGAAAATTCCATTTTTCATGCAGTCACTACAGTAACAGGTCAAGGAAAGGTTGCAATGTAACCTAACCCCTCATTTTCAAGTTCGAAACAAAAAGTTAGCCGTTAGCCCTTTTAGCTGAACGTCACTTTTCATCTGTTAGTAACATAAGCAACTTAAGTTGCACACAATTTTGGAGTTCTCATCCTGTATACGTATGAAATTCACACGACCTTACAAAACTCCTATTTGCAACTGACTAGCATCGTTTGATCTTTCCTGCTTACATCTCTGATGCTTGTGCTTAGCAATTTTTCACTCTGTACATGATCAGATCAAGTGTTCCTTCCTACCATGTGCTACAACATCTCAGGAACGGATTTTCAGAGATTCTCTTCCAGCCCTTTCACTCCACATGCATGCCTTAGTTTCATACATGATTCGATTACATTTTGCAATGTATTCTTGCAGTGCTCGCCAAACCACAGCAATGCAGCAGGTACCTGTACCAAATGTTTTACATCGTGCAACCGCATTATCTCCGAATGTCAGAATTTCCGCAAAAGAAAACGCCACGGGCTGAGGTAGGCGGAGTGTACAGTAATACTAGGGAAAAATTCTGTCTCAAAAGAAAGTTGCTTTCACCGGTAACCAAAAGGCAAAGGCCAGATCTGCTTGCATCTAAATTACCGAATGGAGCTGGGGAAATTAGAACCACCATCCGTCCTGGATTCTGGAGCAGCCCATGGGAAACTATGCGGCTCGTGCGTAAATTACATATGTGCGCTCGGTTGGATTGCAACGTATAAGTGCAAGTGCTGCCAACACTTGAAGACGATTATCGCACAACCTGCATGCTCTCCACATAAAAGGAATTGCTTTTATTCCTCTAATTTGCTGCCTTCCGTTTGCGACCACGATTTCATCTCCACCTGGAGGAAATTCTTGCCGTGTTAATGGGCAGTGAAGCTTTAATGACTCGCGAGACACAATGTTTGAAAAAAGTTTTCATTTTATACCGGCCTCTGAAAATGGTTCAGTAATTTGCAAACTTGAACATCCACATGAACATTTACTGCCGCATCTGGTGACCTAAAAAACGTGAATGACCGTTTTCCAGTCCGTGCGTGCTTTTTCCACGGATGTTGCCCTTGGTCATTGCAGTTTAGAGGGGAAATGAGAGGCAATAAAGTGTTACAACACGCAGTCAGTTAGTTGATGATCCTCGTATCCTTATGGAATGTTCACACGTTACTATTGCACAACATAAAGATTAAGATTATATCGTCTTATCACTTGCTTGCTGAAACACATAGTCCATGTCCAGTAGCCGTTGTTGCATCATTAGAGCTCAAGTTTACTTGCGGAAAGGTTGCCAAAGTGAAAGCTGTACACCGGGGGAAATATTTATTCAATGCCGTTTTTATGCCTCCTGTTGGCATTTCCTAATTCCAGATACAGCCTTCCAGATTGCCTGCAGAGCTATTATGGTGCTAAATTTATCAGAGTTTCCGTTCAATTTCTTCTCCATAACAACTCCTCATTTCGCAAGAGAAATCCTAGGAGAAAGTTTTTTCTACCTCCAAATGTCAGCTCAATGTCTGTGCCGTCACTTCCACGGGTTAGATAACTCGAAAAACATACTGTAATCGTACACACAATTTTGATAAAGACAAGGCTTACGGCTCATCAGTATCAGACCAATCGTGTCGCATTATCATTCTGTCCTTCTTCTCAACGGCAATCGGATCGATTACCTAGTACGTAAAACAATCAAGGTGGAAATCATCCCGTTACGGGAGGAAATGTTTACTGAGCGTAAATTTTTATCTATTCCCGTCTACGTGGTCTGTTCTGTTCCCGGAGGGCAGTGAACAAACGTGGGGCAACCTTTTTGGCATCAACTTCAGCAAAAAGTTTTCGTCATTCCTTATTCCGGCAGACACCATTTCTGCATTGTACTTTCAACTTATTGCCTGCTAATTTTCCCACCTCAGGAACTCAATTCGCTCTAAAGGTTTCACCTAATGTACAAATTCCTGTCTTACATTGAAACAGCTGTTGTAATACTCGGATCAGGCTTGCTTCACAAGCAGATGCAGAACTTAAAATTTTCAGCGGAATGCTGTGAAATTTGGTATTTACGCTACTTTGAAAACTCTGAATGCTCAAACTTTTTCAAAAATTCTTAATGTCCTTTCAGAAATCCACAAAATTATGGTATTTGAGCATTACAATTCTTCAGCTCTCATTACTTCTTTACTATCCCTTAAGCGGATAAGCTTCCCTGATGAGTTGCACTGACTTTGAGTCTCACAATCTCAAATCCTCTTTACACAAAAGAAGAATTTGCCAGCAAAGAAATAATTCCCGTGCAACAAAAGGTAAAAGCAAAGTGAAGGGTGCCATTTCCTCCTGGCAGACATCCTTTTGTCTGGGGAGTACACGGGAAATAATCGTCTTTTCGGAACTTTAAGCACGGCATATAATCTTTTCAAGCTCTTGTGATTCATGGCTCACTGAGGATTCGCTTGCTCTTCAGCTTATACTAACAAATTCAGCAGAGCTAGGAAATTCGTCGCTCAACTTGTGTGCTTAGCCCTGCACAGGATAATTAGCTCAATTGCTAAGCGTTATGCTCGTCGCGATACAATTCTCGGTATTTACTCTATTCCTGAGGCTAGGAAGTCGGAAGGACAAAACGTTCTCAACTTCCGCGGCAAATCTTAACATCAAAAGGTTGGAACCGTGTCTATCTCCAATTTCCTTCTTGCAAATTTTCACCTGTGACAAAATAACCCCAGCAAAATGTACAAAGGGCTTGGATCTGTGCATGCATCATTCAAAAATCAAACTTGGTAATTTTGAATAAACTGTCCCGGGAAAGAGGCTTGTTAGCATTTCCCGGAGAGCTCACATGTAAGTAGTTCGTGCTCGTCAAGGAAAATTGGATTCACCGTTCTCCAACTTTTGTTTGTAGTTTCACCTTGCCACTTTCACTAGGCCGGAGGAGTGCCTTCTCCTTAAACGGCGAGGTCGAGTGACTCCTTTGCTTCAGTGAAGCCAAAGCACGTGCATTCAGCATCGTTGCAGGCGTTTCGTCGACTCCAAAGTCTTCTTCATATCCTGAGACATCCGAAGCCAAGATGAGATCTCAATGCAAATGCGAAAAATTAGGGATGAATTAATCAAAAAACAGATAATGATATGAGGAGCTATTAATCCCGGGAAAACCAATTTAGCGTCTTGAAATTGCCTTCGCTAGTGCGTAAGAGGACTTAATGGCAAATAATGTCCTGCTTAAAGGTTACCCCAATACTGATTGCTGAGAAGGCGATCATTCTAAAAGCTGTAGTTTACCTGTCTTTAAATCATTGTAAATTGATGTGACACTACAGTGGCTTTACACCCATGCATCAACTATCAGTCAGGCCTGAATGGTTGACTAAATATTAGTTTGGGAAACCACCTTATTAGCGTAACCTCCTCCTCCTACTTCCTGATAACATTAATTTAGAGAGGCAATTTCGCAGAGAATTCCTCGACAAGCTAATCAGGGGAGAAATGTGCTTCTTCCTGCCTGCGGACGTGATGGTTGTTATTTAGTAATTTCCATTTCAGACGTTTTGCCATCCTTGCTCTTGGGAGGAGAAAAGTGCTCTTCATGCTGTCATATGGCTTAAGGTGAAATAAAATTAGGACCAAGGGAAGGAACTGTTCGCAACATTGAGAATTTTGAAGGCGGATAACAGGGAAACTCTGTTTATGAAATTATAGCGTGGGCGAGTGGAAACACTCGACAGGAACGAGAGTGTAGAGCTACTCACGTATGTAGAATCCAGAGGAAAATTGAACCACTTTTGTCTTTCACAATTTGCATTATAGCCCAGCGTATAGCATCTAAGCGACTTCCCTGATAGAAGATAAATAAGCATGTATTTTGAAGACAGGAGATTGCTATGATTTACAAGCCCACGTCCGGAGCTCTATGGAAACATGTCGAAGCCAAGGCAAAAAAATGAGGTAACCTAATGCACTTGTGATTTCCGCCACGCCGTATACCCTAAGTGCGCTCGAGAAACAGCTAGGCTGTATCATTAATCATAAGTTGGGCCCATTTCCGGTGAAAGCGCATTTCAACTTTTCTCCATCTTTCCATCCGAAATGGCTGCAAAATTTTACAGCTGAGCAAAACTGAATGCTGGCTCAATATCAGAAACCAGAGTATTTAGCCTCAGCTAAGGAGAATTAATCAGGTCCTTTCAACAGCTTGGCCGTGAACCCTGGCTTCACCACCACAGGCATTACATCAAAGACAAATGGTTGGTCTTGAAAATTCTTTTCACTGAATTTAGCACAGGAGGTAGAGAAAAGGCTCTAATTCTCCCAGCTTTGCAAGTTGATTCAGCGGAGGACACTTAATCTTTGTCTCCTTCTCATTATCATGGTAACTGGCTGATGATGCACGACAGTTTGTCTTACCCTCGACTTCCATTACGGGTGGAAGTGACAAAGTGCAAGGCTAAATGAGATGGAAAGAGGAAATCAAATGGAGAGAGGAACATGTCCATGTTTGCGAGCGCCCATTGAGATGCATACACCATGAAAGGTTGACTTGAGGAACTCGGGCTGCTACTTGAGTATTCCGGTTAATTTCCAATAAAGACAAGAGAATCACTGTAATTAAGGCTTGGGAGCCTTGTTTTGCCATTCCGGTTAAATCGGTTGGAAAAGTTTTTTGCAGAATGAACTGATGAAGGAACAAAAGGGAGCTAACCGAGTAGACTCCACACCAAATCACTGCAATGATTTGGTATTCAGCCTCCGTGTTGTTTGACTGGAGTGGAGCTGGCGGAGATAGATTCGTCAAGTGACTGTGGATAACTGGATTCCAGAACGGGAACAAAGGGCAGGATTATTTTATTGCCAGTTTGGTGAAACGGGAGAGGCTTTGGAGTTTTGTGAAGTGAATGGTAAAATTTATTCTTGCCTTCATGCGGTGTGTTCAATTACGCTCGTGTTTGTGCGAGGGTAAGCGGGGTTTTTGTGTCACTTTGCCGGGTAGTTGTCGAGTGGCTGACTGACAAAGAGAGAACGCTAACCCTTGTGTTGACTAGCTGTAGCACATGGGAAAGGAAATCAACTTGTTGTTTTCCTTCCAGCTCGCATACATACGCTTGTATGCTTGGCCGAAAACTTGCCTTATGATGCACGGGACAAAGGGATGAGAGTTCGGCATTAGAAGCTACTCCCCCTCTCCGCTACCCGGATTGCAGCCAGGGAAGCCAGAGAGGGTGAACGGGTTTTCTAGACGGGAACAGAGAGCGACTTGAGTCTCCATGCACGGACGGCAGCGAGGGTAAAAGTGAGATTGCGCCATCCTATCGATTTATTCTACTTCTCGTCTCTCACCACTAGTCGGTGTTTTGTGTAGGCCAAATTTGTATATTGTCCACGGTTTCGCATTCACTCCTTCGCTACAAGAAGCAAGCATGTAAATCCATCTAAGGGCTAAATATAGGCAAGTTAAGTCCAACTTCGGATCTCTTCATCTCTTCTTCCCTTCAGCATCACCCTCTCAGTTTGTATCGGGAAGGAGAAGAGGTACATACACACAGAGCGAGGAGAAGAAGAGACAGCCAGGCGACGGACACAGATGAGTAAGCGAGAGTCAGATCACATCTTCCTTTGTTGTCCTCAGGATTTCTGCCACTGTCACATCTCCCACTCTCCCATTACCTACCTTTGTGGCGACTTGTTCCGGAGAAAGTAAATACGGACTAGTACACGAGTTCAGTTAGTAGACATTACGACTCCAATTCTGTGTCCCGTTCGCTAATAACTTGTCAAGATCGTAAAATTATTCTAGTGCTTCCCTTCCGCACCTACAGCTTCGAGTGCACAAGTCTTCGAGAGAGTCCCACGTCAAGAGAAAAGGAAGCGTTTGCGGAAGGAAGAACATTGTTTTATCGCTCTCAGTTTCAGTGGTGGTTCCCAGGACTGATTCATCCAGTAATCCGTTTACCCACATCGTAAACCAAGAGATAGTGCGGCAAGAGTGAGTCAAGTTGACAGTATCTCCTACCTGGTCACACTTGTCATGACCATTGCATGAACTCTTTCCGGCTTGGGTATTACCTAAGAAAGATTAGTGTAGGTGGTGATTCCCTGCTTCCGCTGACATTTACCAAAAGGCATATCCTGGAAAGCATCCTGCCTCGCCTCCAGGTAAGCTCATTTGCTTTGCATCATCTGATACAATGGCTATGGCAGATCGTCTCCTCCTCCTGTTCATTCACTTTCTGCTTTCACCTCAGCTTTTCCATCTCCTGTTTGCACACTATCCATTACAGACTTGAAACAGTATCCTGCAGGCGGTGAGCAAAGTGGCAAGTGCAAATACCGTCACCAGTTCCGTTACCAGTCTCCTCTCCTTGTCACTTAATTAGCGATTCCATCTAAAAGGCCTCATCTCAATCCTAACTCTGGCCCAATTAGCGTGAGCCAAATCAAGAAGGAGAAAAGTTCCAGGCTACATCAGACAGAAAGTAACATGACACTTGCAGACGTTTCAGTTCTTTAAGTTTCACTCCTAATGTCCTAATCATCATCGCCTACTTAAGTCTAGGAACAGATCATTGCGAATCCTGATCGTCCTCTTCAATGAGATGCTAATGATTTTCTCTATTCAATTTCAGTGACATGACTCGCTCGCCGTCCGTCTCCTGCTCTCTCGTAAACTCTTTTCGTAGTATGAGAGATGTGTAGCGTGTTGTCGTGACCAAGTTCCTGATGTCAATTCGCCTCCTGAGATTTTGTATTCGGGTCGAGAGCTAATCGAGTGATCTGGAGGATGATGAGGATTGGAAAGTGAAGCTGATGCGGAAGCCACATTTGATAGAAAAAAGGAGAGATTTTCACCACTATTTTCATGATTTCCAACGCAACGCAATACTACCAAGACGGTAAAACG
>VRMD01003571.1:0-10663 GCA_009872375.1 Sminthurides bifidus | reverse complement strand
AGCGTGAGCTTTCATTCCATTTTTCCAGGAGAGAGAGAGAAATGGCGCAAGATGCTGCTCTTTCCCAGATTGGAAATCCGGTTTGATTCCTCCTCCAGGTCCTCCGCCGCAGTCTCGTAACGCCTTCCAGGAATTGTGATTTGAATTCTGTGGAGAGATTCACACGTAAGGAAGCGTGTCTTCATAAGATTTCGGATCATTCCAAACGACTTTTTAATGCACTGGAAAACTCTTCCTTGTCACTTGTCCCGTGAGACCCACTGCCTTACAGGCAGCTTACAACCCTGTAACCTGACATGATCGAGGAAATTGAAATTGAAACCGTGTCTTAAAGGGTGAGATTTCGCCGGGTGACAAATTCTTGAATGGTAATGGGCAGGCTGAAAAATGGAGGTTTTTTTTTGCTCCTCCAAGAAGAAGAAAGGGTAGTACAAAGAAGAAGAGGGAGGGGGTTCAATTGTTGAGCGGAGGGAGTTGACGGGAATTAGAGTCAATTTACACATACAGGAGCATGGATGCACCTTCATCCTGGCAGGACACGAGCATTACAAATTCCCTCCCATCAACTCCGTCAGACCACCTTGTTCATTAGGACGAGAGCTTACGGAAGATGAAAACTGCTTGTGTCAACAGCCGAGTTATCGGCTAAAGGCGTGAAAGCGCAGCGTCTTGCAGTTTTCGAACTGGACAGGTGAAACATCCTGAGATATGCACTTGCGATTGTTATGTCGTATTCTTATGCCAATTAACCTTTCCAACTATTAAAAACTTCGGATAAGAAGCCTCGTCCAACTGTATGGCTTGCATTGTCACTTTTCAAAAGTTACAAAAATCGGAATATGAAAGTGGCGACAAATCTTGCATTTCTAAATACAATTAATTAACATCACAACAATCGGCTTCAGCTCCGCTAGTGACCTCCATCATTTCTGGAGTCTTCAAATCCAATCTGTAAAATTCACGACTTCTTCAGCAACGACCCTTTGCACAACTTTTGCACTCTCCCCTAGCAGTTGGAGTTCAATGCACACTTCAGGATTTCAAATTCAAAGTCATAAAAAGGGCCCATACTGAAAGTTCAATGTTACTTCATTTCACACCATGTGTGAATCTCCAGCCAATTATAGCATGCGTGCTAAGGACAGCTAATGATGACTGGAGAGAGTGGCTGGCGCAAGTGTTGCAAGTCAAGCAGTTGAGGCATTGCGCCTTGTAGGTCCTTCTTCCTTTGCGCTTTTCATCGCCTTTTGTAGTAATTGTGAATTGAATGATTTTTCACTACGATACACCCGTCCTAAATAAATACTTAAGCGACGAACCCCAGCGAAGATGCAACCATGTACTCAGGTTAAGCCCGCTCTTGAAACTTTTCAAATCAACTTTTCGTTTTCAAATTCAACTCACAGCATCTGCATCCACTTCACACTCAAATCTCACCGACGCTATCGGGTTTCCTTTTCGCGTTTCCCTCTCGCTCCAGTCGTCAAAGCCAAGCCGAGTAGCATTTGCCTCTGAGTTTGACACTGGTGGTACACGGTGTAACTTTTACCAAACTTATGTTCCTGTCTCAAGGAACAAACGAGTGAATTGACATTCGTGATGAGTGATAACGAATCGACGCACAAAGTAACATATGAGATCACGGCTGAGATTTCCAACGGCATCATGAAACGAGTTGGATGGAGGTTTGCAAGGGGGAAAAGATTACTTTTCGGCTCATTTACATCCACACCATGGTGATTGAACCGACTCAGAGAGAGTTTCAGCGTGGCTTTTCTCTCTCTCTCTCTCAATGTACCGGCTGGAAGATGAAAACTTTCGTTGGAACGTAAAGGATTACCGGGATCGTGCTTCTGGCTCTGGCTTGTCAAATGCTACAATTTTACGCGTCTTTTCAAGCAAAGAAACAAGGTTTCACAACCCTTGCTCTCTCGAAATTACATATTTTTTGCCCCTGGGTATAAAAGCAATGTACAAATCTTTCCGGAACGTTCTAATAAATGAGACACACGAACTGGAAGAAGGAGAAATGTTAAATTTCACCATGTGATTTCCCCTTATTCGTATTCAGGCTCTCTAGCATGTAAAATTTCCTATGTTTCATAACCAAGTAGACGGTGTTGCATTCTCCTACAGTAGTGTAAGAAAAGTTCACGGAAACGTTCAGTCTCAGATTCACAGACTTCTTCCACCCATGGGACCTGATGGAGTACTGTAGTTAACACATTCTGAAGTCTGAATTTCAAGATGCAGGGAACTGAGAGAACTTGTCACTGGGTGTCGGAGAGTCGTTTGCTCATTAATAAATAGTTCCAGATTTGTCTGCAAGTTTTATTGCCGTCATGCATGAGGTCTATACGTCTCACTGTGTATGTTGACATCTGAAAGTGAGGAAATCCCAGCAAGAAACGGTAAAATGCTCCATGTTCAATGTTCAGCTTGTACTGTTTCTTCCAATAAGGGGTGAGGGATGTTCTCCAGCAGTGAAAACCGAATTCAGATAGAATGCGAAATTCCTCTGAGAAATTAATTAGGACAAGGAAGGAAGGAATGCAGATGATGCTTAAATTTTTATCGTCTGGAACTTCCTGTCGCAAGTTAATTAGCTTCGTAATTAATTTAGTAGGTTTTCGGATCCGGAATCAAACATCTGGAAAGGCACTAAATGGATTTGTGCTCTTGTAATAAGTGCATTTACAAGAACATCTGACTAGAATTTTTGTTACTTTTTTACAGCGCTCTTACGTCCTTACATCACTTCAGCAAAGTCAATAGAATTGAATGTGACGACAATACCAATCCTCACCGGCCCCGGATTCTATGACCTTTTTTAGTATTTGACTTTCAAGTTGTGCAATTAAGTTTTGGCGAATTAAAACAATAACGATGCAATTGCCTGTAATCTAGCAGATCGACAGCACTCACATAAAATCTGCAGCCTCAGCCCCACAATTAAAGTTACAACTAACGGGACCACGCAAAAATCACCAGATCACCAGCGCTACTTAGCATCACCACCATCAGATCACAGCTCCAATCGGTTCAACCCCCAGCCTCAATGCATCCACAGGCAGATGCACAGCTATCAATCACTAAACCGATAATCCGACAAGGAAGAAACATCCATTGATCCGAATTCCGGAAACGTATGCGGATTAGTACGATCTGTGATTAGCATTTTGATCTATTGACACATTTGAGCCGAGTCACTCTCCCTGGCATATTGGCAGGCAGAACAAAATAAGATAATCCTCAAAGTTACTGACTTTCTCTTCCGAGCCCGTTCAAACGTTCAAACATGCACATGTGAAAACCTCACTGACACTCAAAGGCTTCACCTGATTAGGACACAATGGCTCCAAGGCTCAAGCGACTATAAATGCAAAAGCAGCTTGACATTTTGAGGTGCAGTTGGACACGGTCTCTGTTCCGCTGATACGGTCTTAACACTTAAGTACCCAAAGGGTTGGATGGAAAACACGTTTGATTTCTATGGCTGCCGTGGTGCACTACTTTGCTCATAATCCCATAACCCGGACCGTGAACAATGAGCCTGTCTAAACGGTTAGTAACAGCTTGAATTAACCCTTGATTTTCCCCGCCATGAAGGCAACTCTTACCCGGTTCCGGACTAATCCAAGGCCAGCTTCGGCTACAGGACGTGAATAATTTCCTCAAAATGGACGCCTATTAGATTTAGCGTGCTACTCGAGCTAAAATGTGATCCGTGGTCCTGCCCTACCCTAAAAGCTATGGACGATTTCAAGAATGGAGATTTCCGTCCATCAAGACCGGACGTGGATGTAGCAAAGCCACGGATTTGAAATTTTCTTCAACCCCTGAAGCAATTTAAACGTTACGGTTATTCTTCCAAAATGACAAAACTCTCAGACTATATTCAGCGCCCGATGCATCCTCGGAGCAACAATCCACTTCCACGGAGCGTAAAACAAGGAGAGGCGGATCAAATATTACACATTGGTTTATTTCGCCCGGGCCTGTGGATATTTACACATTGCGGTTAAGAGACATGGGAGTTTAAATGCATGGGCTGTCCTGTGAAACACGAGGGATGGTCACAGGGGATGAATGAATGAGAACGTCCTTTGACTGGAGAGTTGGCCGAGGGGAGGGTGTGAGACCAGAGGGGAAAGCGTGAGGAAAATGGCTGATTGCGTATGCATTCATTAAATTGCATCTGGTCATGTAATTGAGTTGTGTGACTCGGCTCTCTCCACCGTCTGCATTTGATCGGAGAACAAGTCGCATTGTTATCCAGGAAAGGAGCGGATACGCCAAGCCGCCAAGTAATCGAGCATTGCATTGTGTTCGTGAGGGAATCATTATTTTGATATGCTACCGTTGTCCATCAAACTCAAGTCTTTTGCTTTCCCCTAGGCTTCGTATCTTGCACTGCGTTGGACCGTCTTCACAGCTTTTCTTACTCGGTCCACTGCACAGTGATCTGAGAGTGTTACAGTCTTACGGAGAGAGAGGAGGACAGGATGATCTGCCAATGTTCTTTTACTCGGATGCATCTCGCAACGTTTGCTCCTCCATGCTACTCATCAAGTTAGCACGGAGGAGGATCGCCCAAGTCACGGCTTGTTGCACCGCTTCTCCAAATGAATTAAAACCAAATCGCCGCAGTATAAATGGCGAGTAGTCAAGTAGCAACGCACAGGAAGTCCTGTCACTCACCCTGCCACTTTATTTGTGCGTGCCTTGTTTCGAATCAAGCGGTTGTAGGGCGCCCAACTTCAACCTTTCAGTAGTGGTTTAGAATCCGGATAAACCCGACAAAAAGTCGGCGCAGTTTCCTAACGGCTTTGAATTTGCCACCCTATCGCCAGATTACTGTAACTGCGGAAAAACCATGCCGCATAGCTGAGCAACTTAGTCGCGTTATCATCATCACCGTAAATTAAATTAACCGCTCTGGTCTTGATGATATACTTAAGATTACAAGCTGCGAGGAAACAAGACAGATCACAGGCACTGAATCCCGACAAGGATTCTTTTCTTGCAATCATGCAAAAAATGTCAAATACACACACACACACACATACAAAGTTACACTTGTTTCACAGCTTCAAAGAACGTCTCGCCAAATCTCGCACTCTCATCCTCTCCGGAATTACTTGAGTGGGTTGAGCGCACGTATTTACTGAATGCAATACGCGCCTGAGCAAATTCGTGACATAAATGAGAAAACAGGATGCAAATTGAGTGTGATTGATCCCCTAATTTAAATACTGAGAAAGGAGGTGTAGGTGCCGGTGACAGAGAGAGAGCATCGGATACGGACCAGGGCGACAAACTTATGTAGCTCGCACACGAGGTGAATTTGCTGCAATGAGTAAAAAAAAACTCCCAGCACATTCATCTCCCTCTGCCAAGGAAGGAACCAACGTCTTGAAGTCTTGCAGCAACTGTTAAGAGAGCAAAGCCGAACCTTTGTCTCTGAAGCTTATCATCATGTGCACTGACGCGAAACTAATACCCGGGAGAGGCTCTTTGAAGAACAAATTGCACAAGAAATGCCCGACCTGCCAGCCAACTAGGAAAAATCCCAATTCCACTCACTTCCGTAATGAGAGAATAGTCAAGCCGGTCCATCGCCCGTCAATCCTCACAGTCCTTGATTTCCTTTCCTTTCCTCTCTTATGCATCTTAGCTCTGAATTCGTCGTCGCTTAATTCCCTTCCAAGGAACACCATGTTATCAAAGATTCCAAAAGGTTCAGGGATTCAACATCACCAACTGTCATCATGATTGCAGAGAATGATTCAAGCCAAGTGTGACTTGCAATCGAAGCGTTGCTGCCCGAGTCTCATGGCGTGGTAACCAGCAACACGGATGCGGGAAGTGGAGCAGAGCATATAGGAGCAAGCAGATCTGGTGAGTAAAACACCCGGGTTTTTTCTATCGACACTTGACTGACTTATCTGCAATCCTGTTGAGTTCGGGCCTTGGATCTGTGCATAGTCGAGTGATTGCGTAGAATTTTTACCCTTTGCATAAGTATTAAGCACGTAAGTACGCGTGTAGGCAGGCTGCGAAAATCCAGATTCGGGTATGTACGATCCGAATTTCTCTCACTGCCGTAACTTAGAAACGGTATCATAACTCTTGTTTTTGGATCCGAGTGTAGGTGGTTAAGCGCTCTGTTTGAAGAATCCTACAGTGGAACAAGCCAAGACATGGGTTATTTGCATGGAAAGCAGGAGTCATAAATTATAGAGAGACACACGGGAGGCGATACGGAAAGAAATGGCTGGGAAATGTAGCAATGCTGACTCTCTCTCTCTCTTTCGTCTTGAAAGATTTAGCAGGAAATGCTTCCATTTCCCATCCCGGCTGACTCTTGTGTCGCGGTTAATCAATGTTTTACATGGTACAATGGTTCCGAACCGGGGTCGAGATGAGAGATGTTTGCACGAGTATGCAAATGCCTAATGAATTCTAACAAAGAGGATGATAAGATGCGCTTGAAAATGTATGAGAAAGTGAAAATACTCTCAGGGAAGAGAGAGAGAGAGACAGACCGAGAGATGAGAGAATGAGTGGAAAACGAGAATTCCGTCCAAGTCTTGCTCTTCCTCACCGGGAAGATCACACACCGGCACGCTTATGCATACAGGAGGCAGTGTGGCAGAGCCAAAGGACCATCAAATTAATTTTTAAGTGAAAATGTCAATGAAAATAGGAGGGGAAAGGTAACGTTGAATAAATTGGAGCTGATGCGTGCATAATTCAAAAGGCTTGTTCGTTCGTGGCTGATTTAAGAGATATTAAAGCTAATTTGTTCTGGAGTAGAACAAAGTTGCGCTTTAATACCGTCCTCCTTGCAATGAATTCGCTCAAAATTAATCAATCCTTCTGGATCTTATGACTCTGTTTCTATAGTCGGTAGTCAAGATCCGGATGGGTTTACGGCCTGAGAACAAGATGAGAGGGAGTCGGGAACTTTAGAGAGGCTTAGAAGCAACTTTTCACTCTAAGGATTCAATTTGCGGTGAAATTACTTCTTAATCTGGTGAACAAGACATTGGTGGTCTTCCAAGAGAAACGTGTGCTTTTCCTATTAGCTACTTAAGGGGGAAGAGACTTGTATCAAATTGCAGTTGCAAGTGCCATTGGTGCAAATTGGCGGAGAGGAAATAGGCTGAACAATCGTTTACCTTGAAATGATCTTGGTGCTTGCAAGGTCTGAATCCACTCAAACTCCCATTTTCTACAAAGAAGAAGCAGCAATTTCAGCGAAGGGTGCAAAATATCTGTACATTTCACAATCCTACATTCCATTCTTAGCTGCAACTAGTGTTCTTTAATCATATACTAGGTGTTGCCATGGCAACAGAAACAGATATTTCAGGAATGCAAGGTTACAGATGCAAAGCTTCAAAGGGGTAACACCATGACCTACCACTGCAGCACTGAAAAGTACAGTGTTTTAGCATGCCATGTGTGGCAATAGAAATCGGTCACTGGCATGGTGGCAAGCACCAGGTCTGTGGCTGAAGTTCTGACCAACGGAAAGGAAGCTAATAAATTCCTTGGCGCCCACCCTGTCCTGTACACCACCATGGTCTTCGTCACTTGACGTCACTTCCAGCCAAGTGCTGGAGCAAAATGAATGCATTCATGTCACTTGGCCATTGTTCATTTACTTATATAAATCTTAGCAAAAGGCTGGATTCACACGTCGAGGTTTTTGTTCTCTCGCCGTGGTTACACACGTTCCCTCCGTGTTTGTGGCGATGGGACAAGGTGAGACGTCAAGGAGGATTGGGTCATAATTTTCCTGGATTTCTACAGGTTTCCATGACTCTGTTGTCTTTCGTTGTCATTTCGTGCAAAAAAAGTAGACAAGTGCTGCAATTTAGGACGCGCAGACGTGCCGCTGGTACAAGCCACCACCAACAATAGGCAGTGAGCCTTGGAGGAATTGTGGGAATTGAAATCTTTTGATCGGTCCAAGAGAGAGGGAGAGAAGGACTATTGAAACAATAAAATTCTTGGGAGGCAGTGCAATTTCTCGGTACAATGTTGGTTTCAGTTGGACAACGAACCTCCTTGAAGATGACCATAATATTGCCCAAAGTGTCAGAGAATGCAATAAAGCAATCCTAATCCTGAAAGCTTGTCCTGGAAACTAGAATTGCAATTTACAAGCAGGGACAACAGGATAGCTATAAAATTCTGTAAATTATTTTCCAGAAAGCATCAGTGTGGAACGGAATGTCTTAATTGCTCCAGGGCTGGGTGCAAGCTGGGAAGGAATGCACGGTACATGGAGTCTTCTGCAACGTATCTTTTTGTATGTACTGTCAAGTAGCTCCGACTTCCGATCTGAAACTGGACTGTGTTCATTTTCAAAGCTAGGCGGCAATCATCCATCAGAAAATTGACCCAAGTTAATTGGTTCTAGCCTTGTCGAAATCTTGGAAAGGGCTTGAAACAATTTGTAAGAATTTGATCAAAACGCAATGTCATCTTCAGTGGTTCTCAGTCCAGCAGCAAGAATTCAAGGATGATCGATTTTTACAGATGAAAGCCATTCTGTCAGCTTGAAATTGTCACCGTCTCTATTCTAGTGATCGACTGGTGGTAGTATCATTTGGCTAAAGTCACGAGCAAAATCTAGCAAATCTAACACTTTAGTAATTTTCATGGGACTTCATTTGTAGCTCAGTTCCAGAAGCCTCCGATTGACTCAAATCCACTTTTGACTCACTCCAGGAGATCCAGGCCACGTCTTCACAAACACATATGCATGTTTCGAACTTGGCCAGCCCCTAAGCAGCTGTATTGCCTTCTTTTGCTGCTTTGCTAACTTGCCATTGCTTACAAAGACGCCGCATTCACCTGCCTGCCTTCCTCCGTCACTCGAATTTCCATGCATGGCAATCCTCCAGAGTCATATCAATTCTCGGCTCGGAAACACACTAAACTTGATGCATATCCAAAGTCATTTAAACTTCAGCTCAACTAAGCTTTCATTCAACCCTACCGGGTTAACTCAAGCAGGCTGCGCTACAATTCACAGAACTGCTTTTACAACATATTCATAATAGCTGACGTTGATACCGACCCACGTTATCCAGCCTGCCTTGCCCTCTTCTTTGCCAAGGAGGAAAGGACGCAATGCACCTCTTGTCACAAGACCTGAAGCCTGAAGATGCTTCTCTTTCTCTCAAAGCCAAGTTACTACAAAGTAGTAACCAGCCTCCCCGTTCATTCCACCAGGATTGTGAGCATAAAGCAGGCCATTTGTCATTGTTGTTATTGTGGAGGGAAAGTTATTACTTTTGGGAGTTATTAGCCCGATTTGATGACTTTTAGGGTTGCAAATATGTACTTATTTACTGCCAGTCCTGCCTTCCAGGCTTACACTAAAATGCGGGTCATAAACCAAGCTCTAATCTGCGATTCTCGCCCCAGGCCAGATAGTAAAGATACCAATTTGCCGGCCGTGGATTTCAGCCAGCAGTACAGGACTGGCAACTAGTAAGTAGGATTCTGACGATTCTGCCGCTTGGCTTGTGCACAGCCCATCATCGTCCAGTGCCGCTGACCGTCCAAAACTCTCGTTTATGTCCACCCTCCGGCCTGTAGATTCACCGGTCAGCTTTTGCTTTATTATTTGTATTCCAGATTACGGTTATGGCCGTCGTCGTCGCTTTGGCAAAGAATCCTCCAAGGAAAGAAGGAGAAGCAGAGCTTAAAGCACAGCTTCTTTCCTCAGTGGATTCTCCGTCTCGTAAAGCCATCAATCCAGGATTTTTCACTACTGATGTACATATTATCGTCTTACCTTCAGCGTTGAGACTTGAGCTCTAAGCATTGGACTGAATTGAAAGACGGAGAACTGAGAAAGAACATGAAAACTAATGGTGTTGGAGCGTAGCCTGAGCAAGGAAAGAGGCAGGTCCTGTGGGTTGTAAAAGTTTTACAATTTTCACATGTTCCATAGCATTTTATTATCGTACTTGTGTTATAGTTAGGCTGTATCATTCCAAGTTACACGGTAACAACTAAACAACTCGGCTCATCATCATCCTTGAACGAGTTAAAAGGATCGAAAGGCTGGAAAGGCACGTTTGCGCCCTCATTTTGATCTAATTCGACTTACTTCCATGTCAAACTTTGAGAGTACGATTAGTGGAAGACTTGGAAGACTTTCAAACTGTTTAAACGCTAGATTTTAGCTCGAGTATAAGCTTTTGATTGTAATTTGGTTCTTTTTGTTCCTAGACTGCTCCGATGATTCCGAAGTATCATTTGCAAAGATCAAGTAATTCTTCTGCACCATGGACTAATCTCAATACATGCTGTTGACAGCGTAATGTCCCAAAAAGAAGTATGGTTTCACTGCATATTGCCTTGGCTTTGCATTTTGCATTGGACCATTTCCTTCAAAAGACAGGCTCTAAAACCATCTTCTTCATAATTGCAGTTTATTCAAGGAACAAGAGCAGACGAAAGCACAACTGCATCCGTTTACATTCCCCACAATGATAATTACTTGAACAGCTGCAAAAACTTAAAACTCAACTACCCCACAAGCGCCAAAAGTTAAACCCGGAGATTTTATGCTCTGCGTACTACCATCTTGCTAATGTGCTCCAGGTTTTTGCTAACAGAAACGTTACGCTGG
>VRMD01003570.1:0-10669 GCA_009872375.1 Sminthurides bifidus | reverse complement strand
GATAGGCCATTTTATGTCCACAACACACCATTCACTGCTTTGTGCTAAAATTGCCAACATCTACGCATAATTGTTTGTTATTTGCAATGACCGTAAGACCATAGCGCGAGTTTTGCAATCGATCTCCCATAGTAATTCCTCTTCTTAAATTACGTAATTCTGCCCCTTGCCGCAATCGCAACTCAACCCAGGCAAAAATTTAAATAATAAAGTTCACTTGTACATCATAAAAATTATTTTCTTCTCACCTCATCTGAATCATCCCAATCAACTTATAGCTTTAAAATTCCCATCTGTACAAGCAATGATTACGATTACCCTGCTCAAGGTGAGTACTGGGAGGGGGAAAATATTACTGCTACTTTCAATGCCTATACATTTACAGCTTATCGAAAAACAGCCTGTTCCTGGGTTGATTGCTCTAGTAAGTTTTACCAGCGCCAAAACGCAAAGGAAAAAGTGATAATAAAAATTGAACCCCGGTTCCTGCAGATAAGCTCATGTTGTATAATAATCGGTGAAAAGAAAGAGTTCCCGGCCCAGAAAAAGCAATGAACTAACACAGAGTGGCTTAAAAATTAATGCGAACACCATATATGGCTTGGAAAGGAATGCAGAAACGTAACGAGTGGTTACATGAATCCATCACTAACATTCTTATTGCACTTGCAAAATGTTGGAACGACCATTGATTGAAAAGCAATATTTGATTGAAACAATCTTACGTATTTAAGTTCTAAGTTTTGTCTCATGAAACCTCATGAGGTTAATTTAAACTATACGTAAAGGAAAAGTGTGTGAGTACTACAACAACGAAACTGAAAGAGATTGTATAGACGCCGTGTGAATAGCTACAAGCTACCATTTCACAACGAGTAATGATTAACTCTTAATAAAGCTCCACCATCGCCATGTCCCCCGCGTGACCAAGGGAACCCTCGTGGCTAACAGCTAATAAGTACAAACTAGTAAGAATAGCTATTCGTTTATCGTCCGTTCATATGATTACGAAAAGATTGTATTACGTCCCAAAAATAAGTCAGCCCCAACCACAACCAACAGATGCAAAAATTCACAACAACAATCATATAAATCTTATAGTTATCTTTTCTAGTGACATAATAAGTTTACAAGCTATAGCTGGAAGCTGTTATTTGGAATATGTCGTTGGATGGAATGAATCTACGTATCACTCATGAAATAATTAGGGATTCGCAGGACTCTTTGGAGGAAACCCATATATAAGGCCATTAGATAAGGTTGCAGCAGAATTTAAGTGATTGTTATGATGGCGAAGCCTCTTTGGAGAGACTACCGCCGCCTCTATCCCATTAAAAACATCATCCCAGCTCCGCTTACCACCCGGATTCAAAGCTGCCCCTAAACCGTTCCCATTTATCAAGAAATGCTGAGGAGCTGGAGGACTTGCTCGCGCGTGATTACTACCCATCATACTACTCAGGATCATGTGTGGATGATGAGGATGCTGAATTGGCATTGGGGGGAATAGCTGAGAATTCAAAAAGTGACGCTNAAAAAGTGACGCTGAACTGCAACTTCTTCAGGGGTGGGAGAGGGAAGCGGGGAAGGTAAGTTATGACCTGGCGGAAGTCCTACAAGGCCTCCGTGTGACAACATCCCGGGAGTCGTGCCCATAAGCCCCGCAGCACCTCCAGGAGGAGTACCGAGAATTCCTGGTTGGTGAAAGCCTAAAGCAGGAGCTCCTCCGCCTAGCTGAGCCTGATTGAATTGCGTTAGGAATGATAACAAGCCGGCATTTCCAGCCTGCGCTGGACTAAGAGGGGAACGGATAGCTGCTAAGGCTGCTGCAACTTGATTATGTCTCATGATATTCTGATTCGCTTGCTGCTGTGGTGAAAGGGGTGAAAACTGATGCACAGGCATAGGCATAATAGTGGCTCCACCACTGGGCGATAACATACCAGGTGAGACGAGTGTCTTTGGTGGCGACGGCATTCCACCCGTCAACACAAGATTCATGTCGTCTCCTGAACATTGGAAAACCTCTATGTAGCGCTGCTTCTTGAAGTGCATCATGTACCGATGGTGCTTCGCTTGCGCTGCTAAATAAGCACCCTGCTCCGAATTCATCTGAATAAATGCTTCACCGCTCGGCTGACCCTAGATCAAAATTAAGCTCTGTTAAATACCACAATAGCTACAATACAAGTTACTTTGTCATAAGCCACACGAAAGCGCATTCATTCCCAAAATCCCAACAGCCTGACGCCAAGCAGCCACTCAATTGACAGTTAATCTCATCAATGGCTATTTTCTCCCAAGCTGGAGCTACTTTAGATCCACCTTTGTGAGCAAACTTTACTGCTTTCACAACGCGATCGCCAGCCCATATCCGTCAACTCCAATCATTCCGCTAAGGTTACAAGCATAATTATGGTACACTTTAGCAAAGCGCAGGAAAGTAAGGAACTTTACCTGTGGATTGTACACCATGTGAACCCCTTGATACACTATGTTGTCCGCATGCTCGCCAAGAAATTCGAGGATGTGCTCAACCTGAGCTTCGTAAGGCAAACCACGAAGACGGATGCAGTCTTTTCGCGTTCCAGAAGTGATCATGTGCTGAGGTAAAATCGGAACTGCCACCTGCGGCACCTGAGCTACCTTGAGGCGCCACCGGAGGAACCGAAGTTACCAGTGGCAATTGAGGAGGCACTTCTGCAACTTTCGGCTCTAAACATCTATTCAGTACCTGAAGGAGAAAAAAGACAATGGTAAATTTTTCAGATTAAGCATGTCCCTTCAGCATTTATCATCGTCATTACAATTCATCTCATCTCCGTAGTGAGCTGTAGCTCATCCTCTCATCCTCCAAACTCATGCGTAAGTACAACTTTAAAGCGGCCTCTTTCTGTTTACAAAACCCTGACTGTTACTAAACGTAATAAACTTGGCAATCTGTCAAGCGCCACATCACATTTACATGCTAAATTACACTCACATCCACTCTAGCTACAAGTGTCACATGAAACGTGAAGATTTTACATTTACTACTTTGAATGTATCAAGAAATATGCCACGTTGGATTCACCACGCCGCTAAAACATGCTTTGTAAGCAACTCCCCCTCTTTAAATCCTCCTTCAGAGCTCATTACAACCATCCGATCCAGCTCGTACCACCAATCATCTAACCAACTAGTTACCACGCAGAGTTATTAACACAACTCATAATATAAACATCGCTCTAGCAACAATCCCAACTCAATTGCCAACACTCACTTCTAACCTTTGAAATGGCATGTGCAAAAATCATTCAACAGTGCATATGTAAATGCTTTCTGAGAAACGGAGACGAGGGCGAGAGCACTTGTAACTACAGAGCCAAGTCAAGAATTCAGCATAAACTTCGTTCCGTGCCGTGACTCAAGCAGAAAAACATTCATATTTCACTACACTAACCGTCTTACGTGCTCGAGACTAAACTTCGAGATGCCCCAGTAGCACAAGCCCGCCATTTTAACTACTTCCAGGATGAGGAGAGCAAAGATGAACCTTTCATCTCTCATATGAAGGGCAACAGTGAACGTGACAAACATGAGTTCGGAACCACCAAATTTACGTATAATATTAGATGATAAATATAATTCTCGACTATCTAGGCATAAATTACATACCTGCACAAACCAATGTGTGCTTTTATCTGGTCGAACCACTCGAGTCTAACTACTGTAATTACCTGTCAGGAATTGTCACTAACATTTTTATCATCTGGGTACAACTTTTATAAAATTGGTACAAACCTAACTCCGATGCTGCGGCTATAAGAATAGTTAATAACTGAGAAAGGCGCTAGTAATTTAATCCACTCCGCCCCTACGCTTTGGGGAGGAATCTAATCCCTTCTACCCAAGATAAGCTGGCAGACCTAGGAAAGGATATGGACGTTATAAATCTAAAAAAACACGGAATTGCCTTCCGGCTACTTGGCTTGCTATAAAACCCGACCCCTGCGCACAGTACGCTACCCCTATTGAGCTTAAATCGCATGAAGATTTTGAGAAAGATCCAATGACACGACTACAGGAATTCTCATGACATGACCGATGAGTCATCTCAGCGATCCGACTTAATACGTAAGTAACCACCGATATCGTTGCCATATCAGAATGAAACAATTTGACTTACCTGTTGAACTTCCGCCGTGGTGCTGCGAAACAGTTCAATATAGCGAGATCCAATGCTTTCACGGTGCTTGCTCAAGGCTTTGGCAGCATCATCCTCAGCTGCAAATAAGACGAAAGCGTCACCTGTTGCTCTGCCATCCGGCCGCCGCACAAATAAAACACCATCTTCCCCGTCTAGCGTTTCACAGGGCTTCTCTCCAGAATTGAAAAACTCCAGCTGAAACCACAAATTCCTCCATTAGCTACATGCCAAGGCCTGGCTCTACATGCCTCATGTTTAGTTTAAACATCATAGTAGGCAAATCAAATCAGAAAAATGCAATTCACGTATCTTAAGACAGCAAGAAGTAAAACACTCAGAATTCGACCATAACTTACAACTTGTTTAGCTGTGCAGTTCGTAGGGCAAGCCACGCATCCTCACAATAACTTGTCCTCCTTTGGATAAAAAAGCTTGAGCCTCATTGTTACTTCCTGGAAAAAATCAAATCACGTGTCAAAGCTCAAGGGCTACCAAGACACCTGGGAATCACAATCTATAAAACATTAAATTCAAAGGGTTCCACAAAAAAATAACGAGTTTCTGCAATACTCATATAAAAGAACGCAAAAGGTTAAATTACCAGCACATTCTTTTCACTACAAAGAGTCAAAGTACTTTAACATTGTGAGCATGAATTTTTGATAGTATTAACAGAAAATTCAATTGCTTGTACCTTTAAAATGTTTCATGATCCTATAATCCTTTAGCTGCACGTAGTGAGCAATCAAGTTTAGTCAGAGTTACAGATAAAGTACATATGTATCACTGTTAAATTACCATGTGCCCATCACAATCTCACAACCGTGTTACTAATTCACACTTGGATGCTTAAAACTGCCATGATAGCTGTGATTAAACAACAGATTTTGACGATAAATCACAGGAGTTTCAACTAAACAAGGCCTGCTTTCACCTCTATAGTAGTTTGCTTTTAGCAAGCGCCAGCAGCACCGGTGCGGTGCTAAATTCTCGCCGCGGTTAACGTATGTCTCAATGTCTCCTTCACCACAGATTGGAAAGAAAAATATGCAATTCCGTCTTTGTATGTATCAAGGTAGTAGAAACCAATGATTGCATACAAAAATAGTATTCAAATTACGCTCGAAAACAAACAATCAAAACTTCATCACACTACACTGAATTTGTCAGGATCACTTAAAATTTTAGACCGAGCTCTTCGAAATATTGATCACAACTAGGGGACATCAGGGATAGGATCACTGGTCAAAAGTACCTTATCAGGAGGCAAAACTCCAGGACCTTTGTGACTGATACTTCTCAAAGAAAAAATATCCTGAAAAAGATGCACGATAAACACCAAAGCTCCAGCAGACTTGCTCTAACATCACAGAGAGTCAGTAGACTATAGCCTGTAAAACTTGAGGCTCATCAAACCCCAATCGCCTTAAGACTGATTGCGAGAACACTGAACACTCTTGTTCTCAAACAGATTTCTCCATTAAGCTGCACTTAAAAGTCTCTCACCCACGTCACACATAACCCCGACAAACCCCTCGCACATGGTTGTGCCTTACGTTCTATTACACTAACCTAATAGCCTCACAACGCAAAACTCAAAGGAAATTTTATTCCTTCCGAGTAGATTCCAGAATCCCTTCCGTCTCTGCCGCTGAATACTAGGCTCTGGACTCTAGCCCTGGAACCGGCGTAAATCAGAATCAATGAGTTACACACGCTCTCAATCAAGTCCTGCAAAGTTGAATTTATGCCCCTGAATTACAGCGCTCACTCGTCTTCCCAACTCCGTCAGATCGGCATCTCATTCAGAAGCCACTTGCTCGAAGCAGCTGCGCCGATTTCAGTAAGAGGTAAGACGCGTCCGCGACATATGCATTACCAAATGAGAAAATTCATAAGTTTGAACCAATTAAAGCTTGGATAGTTATCATCATCAATGCACCTATTGAATAACCCCAGATAAACTCAAGGAGATTACAGCCTCCAGGGGTGAGAGCCGACCAAAGGACACATTCTACTTTTCCTAATATTGGTCCGTACACTTATTGGAGTTTATCAGAAATTATTCTCCGACTAAACCCACTTCGTCTTCTACGTACCACTGATATAAACCCAATAAGCTGTGTATCATGATCAGTACAAAGATCCCTCACTTCGATCAGCCACAGTAGTTCCGCTTCTCGTCAGTCAACAAGCTCCTATTTGATTCTTAAAACTCTTGCATGAAAGCTATCTTATGTATTTGAGCGTTTCGACTTGAGAAATCAAAATAAAACTGGCTCAACCTCTCGTCACTCTATCAGTATTCAGTTTACATTCGATAGCTTGTAACTTGTTACCATATCAACCATTACTTTCAAAGCTCCTATCTAGATTTGTACGCGCAGGCACGCATGCAAATTTAGTCCACATACTTGTCATAGCGTTCCTAATTACTATACTCTTATTACGTCCTCCCAGAATAAAATTTCTTATTTCATACCAATCTTACACAAACATTAGAATGCTTATCAGTTTAAGTCCGTTTACTGGTTTCTTCGCGTCACATTCAATACTATTCCCTGAGCATGCACCCCCATGCAAAAATTTAGCTTCATTATAATGAGGTGTAGTGGGCACTTCCGGATTTTTGTGAACCTTTAGAGACTTACATACCTATAGGTTTGTTACATATAAGATTTTGGTCACCAATCCTTTCCAAGACTTTATTCCCAATTAACGAGCATTTACATGTCTCAATTACCCAAAAGGCATTAGATGATCCTTTCAACTTACCTCCAGCGACGTTAATGAAATCATCTCCGGTAGCCTTGTAAACTTCAATGTAGCGTGTCGCGATATGGTGCTTATGTCGCTTGAGTGCCATATCCCTGTGTTCCTGACTTTCGAAACGAACCAAAGCTTCTCCATTCCGGCGACCTTGTTGACTTAAACACAAGGCAACGCCACCCCTGTAAATGCACCACCGTTGATTATAGATGTTCACCAAAGAAAGTCAATCAACTTGCAAATCCTACACACTCGAAGAACCTTACTTTGCAATATTCAAACCCCGGAAAAATTTCGCAATGTCTTGATCAGACGATTGCCAAGGAAGGCCTCGGGCTCTGACTACGCAGTTGCTGTCAACTTCCTCAAATTTTGAGCTGTAAAACCAACGTTGTTTCAGTCATAGAATTTAGCAGATCATGTGTGTCTGACAACACAATATGGTACACAATGTGGTCGTAACCTAGTGCCGCAAACTTACCAGATTCCGGGTTCTAACTTCAACTGAATAATTTCCTTCTGAGACATGGAAAAGCCTGGAAAAAAGTCACATACAAATAGTCTTCATTATTCATTCGCGTTATAAATCACATTAAAGGAACTATTATTTCATTTAATACTTCAGTTGTTTTAGCACTACTCAAATTAACTTCTCCAACGAGAAAATACTTGCGCCCTCTAGAATCCAATACAGAATTCATTCAACTCACCATCCGTATAGATCCGTTGTACAATGCGTGTCATCTGATTGACTTGTACCAAGATGGACTCTTCATCTTCTGTCTCTTGATTCAGTCCCAAATCTAAAGCAAAATTTGTTGTTAGTTGACATTCCGATTTGCAAGATTTCAATATTCATATCTACATAGGTCTTCCAAGCAGACTTTAAATATTCAAGATAATAGCTTGCCCGGCTCATCAGCTTACACGAGCTTCTCCAAGCCGAACTTTCGGCATCTAGTCAATAAATATTTAGTTAAATGCATTTCTTTGTTGCGATTCCATTCCAGATTTCAACTGAATTATAATGAGCACAGCCGGCTGCTACATGGGGATAGAACATGGTGAACCGACGAAATAAATTATTTCCGAGTTCCTAACGTGCATCTGCACATACAGATTTTATTCATGCAATGAGGCACCACTAAATGAAATTCATGGATACCAAGCTGCGATGAAAGCACGTGAACAGCATAGATAGTACACGAGGCAGAGAGGCCTTCCAGAGAAAAATTCCATCTGTGCACAATCATCTCATGGAAAATTGACACTTGCCAGAAAAGCAAATTGGAGCTGCTTCAACAGCCAACAGCAATACCAGTAGAAATTCAGCCATATATTAGCCAGACAGAAACACGTCATTGTAATTCTTCTCCAGCTTTGTTCAAGGACCTGTCCAGACTCATTTCACTTGCTCAGCCGTAACTGTTTGTCATTCAAATGCAATCGATGAATATTCTAGGTTCCTTGTGCATAAAAGACTTCAGTTTTACGTCTCTAGCTAATTCCACCGTCATTTCCCATTCGATCAATTCTCCTGTGCTAATGACGACGAGAAACAAAACAAAAACTGAATCATATCTTGAGCTACACCAAATCGCAATTGTACTTTCAGATCACCTTCTTCGTCCCTAGCCTAAAACCTTTTCTCATCCACAGTGAATGCTTCACTTCATCAATATTGATGCCATGCCCAAGTTGTACCCAGCGATGGTGGTACGAACAGATTACCAATCAGCAATTCCATCAAAATCCATGCCTCAAGACATGGTTCAAATTACTCTGTTACAGTAAAGCCTGAATGCATGCAACCAGAAGATGCCTCAGTCAGTGAGGTCCTTAAATCTCAATCTATCGTCTTGGACGGCGGAACAGGAAGGTACGTCCATCCTGGAGATCATCGGACGAAAGAGCGTAACTCGCTTTGCAGCTCTTAATTTTCACGATTCACGATGCAGCCGACTTCATGCAATAAGTCGTCTACAACTCAGAGCACGGTGGAGTGCGTGTACCAGCGCCATTCGGCGAATAAAAAGGCTGCATTGCCGCTTAACAAGGAACAGAAGATGTAACCAGTGCGAACCACAGCAGTGTTAAAAAGAAGCCCGAGAATGGCCTTTGCAGCTCGCGTCAGAATGCATCACAAGAAATTAAGACGAAGAACCGGCAGAGAAGGCTGCAGAGAAACCAGCTTTTATAGCCTTCTCAGTTCAAACTTTTACAGTCTTCATGCTGAGTACAACTCGAGAATCAAGTTCATGGTCGGTCGGACTCAGACTTTTTGCATGCATATCTTTCTCAGCCAGGGCAGGGTAGCAACAACTCGCATCTCTCCCATGCCTTGATTTCCTCACTCCTTTTCATCGCATTTCTCCCCACCGTTTCTCAACATAACTTACCTGAAAAGTAAACAGTTGTTATCGCCGGCCTTTCCCTTCCCGGCCAGCCACCGGCTATCATTCCACCTCAAGACAATCAAACATGCTCATCAAAGTTTCCTTTCTCCTCTCTCACAAGCTTCAGCAACAAATGAAACAACATCACGACAGTGATCACAAAAAAGTCGCCTATTTTCAAACCATGTTTGTACTCAACTTTTTGCCATCTCAAATCTCATCCAGCGTCGCCGTGACTTTAACTTGCCGAGAGGCTCTTGGCTAGTTGCTTTACGAGCCCCAACAACGGTCCGATGCAACGAAGAGCCTACAGACAATCCCTCGGTCCATCAACGTAATTCATTCCTGTGCGATAACAACAATGAAATGGCTCACAACAACAGCCACATCGTCCTAGCTAGTTCTTTCACCGCTTTAGTTCTGTTTGGTGCGAACTTGATTAAACTGAACACGAACACTGAACGTACGGAATTTGTCCCCTTAAATAAATGAAATGAAATGCCCTTCAATCCGTATGTGCCGCGCCAAAAATGTGCATTTCGGTATAATAATTCCGTTTCCCCAAATCCAGTGAAAGAATCTTAAAGTATCTCATTTCTACCTCCAGCAGCACTACAGAACGTTATCAGATATATTTCAGCTGCAAAGTTTGTAAGCAACTTAAGTTTAACTTGGCAACAAAGGCTGCAACGAAACAAATATAAATCCATCTTGCATGCAGCGCTTCAGGGGGCGCTCTAAAAGCGAATGAATGAGTGTAACCTCCTTGTCTTGAGATTCCTTTGCACAATTGCAATTTAAAATCTCTCATGGAACAAGAAACCATTCTCTTTGACTCATGGTGACAGCTAGAGACGACGAGAACGTCCCTGGAACATTAACTACTAATCGTTAAGTGACAAAGGACGTGGAAAGGGCGGTGCAGCCACTTTTACTATAGGCTGCCTTTAACTACGTGCCTCTAACCAACGACTGGCAATCCATCCGCTATAAGAAAACTGACTCCTACAACTTTTGCAAACTATCCACAACTTGCTCGCGACCATAAAAACGCAGTTGTAAACTACATCAAAATCCAGCACTGCACACTAGATCAGGTGCGCTTTATATTTGTCTTCATCTTTTTCATCTTTCGTCTTCATACGCTGATACGCACGTGTGTAAAGCTTTCATTTTCCAGTAAATTAGGTGTTTACAGCCCTACCTGTGGTTCTTGAAAATTACAATGAGTGCAACAGGGGGAAAACACGTAAGTCTGTGTGCATTTGAACTTCGCTGCATCTCCCATGATTCTAACCCATTGCTGCAAAGACGG
>VRMD01003569.1:0-10670 GCA_009872375.1 Sminthurides bifidus | reverse complement strand
ATGATTGGGAAAACTTGCTCTTGTTTCACGTTGGGAATTCCTCCAGCCCAAGGAACAGGCCATGATTACACCTCTAAGCACTGACCTCGGCTCCGAGGTTGTCACACAAATCCTGGTGTTGTAAGAGCGCTCTGCGGATTAAAATTGCGCTTCAAGCCAAGGGTGGATTCAAGGTTTGGATTCGAAAGCATAAGAACACTAAACATAATTAAAGATTCTTGGACTTAAAAAGTATAATCCTTGTACTCTACCAAGGTTTAAGTTACCGTCTTGCGTAACTTGTGTTGGGTGAAAGTCACTTAGGGCTGAGGGCTGTGGCACGCAATGTGAATCGTGGGAAGATGGAGAAGTGAGTCTCTTGGCAACCGTGTGTGGTACGTTTGGAGGTGAAAGTGTAGAAACTTTTCAAAGGTTTTACAAGACTTCCTTGGTGTCTGTTTCCAGTGGCGTATTTCCGCAAAGACATAAAAGGAAGGAAGGAGAAAGTTTGGATGCGAGCACCAGTGGAGAAAGTTAGGTGGGTGAAGTGAAGAGTTTGTACCGTTGGTACAGAAGGACTTGGTGAAAGTAGAGACAGAAGCTGGAAAGGCAAAGCTGTACTAATAGAAGTTGAAGGAGTGAATGAAGAAAGTGAATTGGGATTCCACCTGCATTTTTTAAGCGGCAGACTCATCACTCATTCAAAATGATTACACGGGGAGAGTGTTATCTCTATTTTATTCGTCGGCTATCACATGTTGATATTTCTCTTGTTCGCGTACGCCTTCTATTCGAATCGGCATGTGGCTCAGAACGAGAATTGCGGCTGTCCTGCCAAGGGAAACTGATATTTTTGAGATTGAACAGTTACAAAGAAAGAGGTTAAAAGAAGAAAAGAATGATTTTCAAGTCGTAATCTGTGCTTGAGACAATAGCTCCAAGATGTATCAAAACTCTGGAAAGACTCGTAAGAAGTGGGAGTAGCACATTACCGGAACAGGGCAAGGGAGGTGAAAGTCAGTAGGAGAAAGTAAGTTCTGCATCAGACTCTGTAAGTGTTGATGACGTGATTGAAAAAAAAATTAAAAAGTGACGACTACGAGATAGAAACAATGGAAATGTTGTTGAAATTAAAGAAATCCCGTTCCCAGCCCCAAACAACGTGTTTCGACACATTTGCCGGGGATGTTTCGAGGAAAAGGTACATTTCTCCTAACTGATCATGCTCGCCACCCTGGGGGAGGATGATGACGAGAGTGAAAGCCGTGTTGCGTGGGATAAGTACTCGTAGTTATGCTTGCAGACCTTAAAATGATGGTGTAATGTCAGTGGACGGGGAGAAGGACTAGACTCATACAAGGCTATGGTGGAGGATTAGTGAGACTATGCATGGAGAAAGTTGCTGCGGATTTTACAGTGGCACAAGTGCAGAGAATCCATGTCAGTATGAGATGGAGGGAAAAGTACTGCGGAGCGTACAGGTGGAAATGCCACGGCGCGGCTGAGAGAAAGTCAGGCACATACTAAATGTGGAAAAGGCCGCATCAGGCTGGAAGACACGCATAGGAGGAGAAAGTTACGGAGAAAGTTGAAAGGGATACGAGCGGGAGAGATCTCCGTTGACGGCACATACTATATACGGAGGAAGTGAAAATGTTTGTGAAAACTGGAAACATTTCGGGGATGGTATGCTGAACGTCGTAGTGGAGGTTCAATATGGGTATGGACTCGGTGGAGGGAGAAGATGCACTCTGCTTGCTATTCAAGGCGGGGAAGTATGTTGGCGGACGGAGGAATTTTAGAACCAGTTCCCAAGTTGCTTTTTAGTATTGCTTTGTTCCACGCCAGAGTTGCGGAAAAGAGGGAGAGGAAGGGAGAAAATGTCCTGGAAGGGAAGAACGTGCCGCTGAAAACATTTCAAGAGGAATGCTACATCAAGGCTAGCGCTAACTCATAAACTGTGTGCAAAATCAAGTAATCGAGTTGCCAATTCCGAATTTCACGAGGCTTTGTTCTACACACGGTGTGTGCCTACTGTGCCTCGTCGGCAGAGAGTGTGTAAATACATTATGGACTGGAGTGGACGGGAGTGGACGAGAGTGGAGCATGGAATGTGAACGGAAGGTGGACGGTGTGACCTCATGGACACTTGACCAAACCTGTGCTCTGGGACGAGTGTGTCTTGCGTGCAGTGTTCCAATGCAGTAATGTCAAGTGAAAGCTGAGTGAAGGATATCACATGCTTTCTCCGCAGCTGAATTAGATCACACAAATACGCTATTTCCGGCTATTGAACACTTGAGTGCAAGGGAAAACTCTTACAGTCCTTTCACTCCGAATGTAGGTCCAGTAGAGAGAGAGACTGAAGACAGTCCTCGGGAATCCTTTTAAGTGCATCTCATACGGAGGCCTTAGCTAGACCAAGGGAACAGGGACTAAAAGGAAACTTAAGTCAGAGTAATCTTTGTGATAGAAGCTCGGGTACGTGTCGAGCATTGTTTTCAAAGTGCTTAGTGTAATAGGAAACGGAATCCACGGAAGTTTGTTCTGTTTCTCTGTAAATCGATTATTTGTCCCGTCGTTTGGATGCATAACAGGAGCTCAATGCTGCATTCCAGCGAGTGTCAGGGTATTAGGAAGTCTTTAAGAAGATACATTTACAGTACTGAACACAGGCATTCAAAGAGAGATACAGTGACAGTATCGAAGAGAGGCATTGAATGAAAGATCAGCATCTATTAAATTGAATGGTGCTGGGATTCTATACAGTGGTGAAATACAACAATGGTTACGTGAATTTGTGCTTGGTGAAAGAATTCATGAGACAGACAAAACTTAAGTAGTACTTGAATACATCCGCCATTTACTATTCACGGAGTCAAAAAAATTTGGGGAGAAGGAAGCCCTTGTGAAGGTTCCAAGGTCAAGTGTCCGTTGCCCAGGGACTGAAGCCGTATGTTAGCTTAGATCAAGTGCCTCCTTGTAGTGTTTAAATGCCTTTAATGTTCCGAAAGTAGTGTTACTTTTTGACTGGTGCTGGAAGACTCAAAAAGTGGAAATGTGTGTGAGCAAACCTACGACGTTGTAATTCGTTGAATTCAAAGGACCTGACTAACTGTGATTGGTTAGAAAAGTGGAAAAGATCCTCAATAAGGGAGAAAATAGAAGGAACTACGACAGTCCCCCGTGTCAATACAGGAAAATGAGGATTGTAAACAGGTGTTTGGTAAATATTGCATTATGAGCTGGACAAAGACGAGCAAGTCGCAGTAGCGCTGTACAAGACAGTGCTTTCACCGCTTTCTCCACCTTACTTACTGGATCAGGAGGGCGAACACGCCAATGACGTGACTTACGCGGGGTGACAGACACCTCAGGTGTTGGTAAAGTCAACTTGACAGCGGCAACGAACACCCCTGGCCTGTCACACTCACAGACATAGGAAAACTCCTCTTTAGGCAATGAACCTACCACTGAACAGCGCCTAGTTGATGGATGAATCATAGGTCGAGAGCGAAAAATCTTGCAGTCTTTTGGCAATACGGAAAAAAGAAGCCGCGGTGTCAAAAGCTCTGGTGAAAAAATCCGGCTAGGTATTCCTCAGCACTTACGTCACGATCATAAAGAGCAGTGGAAGTGTAAAATAAACATAAATTTGAAGCACTGCACATTTCTGAAGATAGTAATCCGGGGAAAATCTCGGAAGAAGGATGTACATATAGACAGATGATTTTTTGGGTGATCAGTGTCTGAGTTGTTGGTGACAGGTGTGTGTTTCGGTGGTGGAGGAGATCGTAAAAGTCACAGCTCATGTTTAATCAATGCACAAACCATGCCTTCAGGCACAAAGAATTCAGATGTGGCAGTGCAAAATTTCGGAACGGCTGACATTGAGAGAACAGAGGCTGGTGAAAGAGCCGCTCTTCTCGAGGAGGAGGATGAGGATGGTGATAGTAGTTGTGCCTTTGGCGATGATGGGATCACTCGACGACAAAGTTCTGACAAGACTGTTAGCGCCAGGTCAAGCCCTCGGCCCAGGGCCAAGTCCTGGTTCTCGCAAAACCCGGGTAAGTATGAATCGCCCGAGGCGCAGGAGGAAGCCGCCCAGTGTCTACCACACAATCGGATCGGGAGCGTGGGTGGTCGAACAAGTGTGCCGAGGGTGGTCACCTCCATTGCTGACAGTGACCCTGAGAGAGGGGGTGGAGGTGGCGGTGGGACGGAGGGAAACGAACGGGAGGAAGACAATAGCGGTGCGGGTGCCCAAACGGAAGATAAGACTTCGCAGTATGGTCACCCAAGAATCAGGGGCGGTTGCAGCTCCGCAGGGACCAGGTCACAGCGAAGTATGAGTGCCACTAGCAAAAGGCACTCGTTGGACAATCGACTCCATCACCGGCATCATAGCACGACCAGTAGTTCAAAAAGCCCTTCGACCAGTCCTAGAATCGTGTACTCCCATGAGTCTCGGTCCCGGAAAAAATCCATTGCTAGAGAAGCCTTACATGCGATTTATTACCTTAGTTCGGAATCTCCTCCTCGGAGGGAAAAAACAAATGACTTTGGCTCAGATACCACAACTGTCATGTCTCCCAACAAGGAAGTGACGGCCTCCTGTAGTGTGTGCAACGGCAAGGATGTTGCCCTATCGAATCTCAGCCCGAGTGTCAGATGTGCTCAGTAGGACAGCCAATACTCATACTCACAATAGCTCCAGTTCCACAAGGAACAGCTTCATTGTTGAGGAAATCGATGGAATCGATCACATCACGTTGAAAATACATACACCGGCTAAGAATGTCAGCGACGGCCAGGTAATTTTATCCAAAAATGTTTCTTAATCCTCCTCAATCTTTTGCCTCTAGAGGATCCCATAGGTTAGTAGCTTTCCGTCTTCGGAAATTGAAAACTACAAGTGTGAATGGCTATAAGAGTCATACTCAACTCAAGGAATGGCGAAAGTCTAGATGGGCATTTGGTGGTTTGCTCTAAGGCTTTTGCTTCTTTGACTTTACATGTACCATTGACCATTACGGCGCTGTCGAACATTAACAAAACGAGATTGCTGTAGCTTCGTCCAAGGAGCCTTTAGCTAAATATCGATTAAGCCAAAAGGCAGAACAATTCCTACCACCAACTCATCTAGCTCATAGTCAGGAACGACGGAACGATTCCTACGATAAAAAAGTTTTCCTCAGGTAAACGACTGAACCATTAGTTGGTGTAAAACACTAAAGCTCGCGAAATTCTGCGAAAAGCAAAAAAATATCACTCAGATTGACATCAGATAACCCTTTGTGGGCAGGTCACAGACCTCTGCATTGACCAAGCAATTAATAGCAGTTTTTACTAGACATATATTCAACTCAAGTTTCAGGTACACATACAGTGCGTTTAGTGCGGACGTTTGGCTCAAGACTGACTACTTTTGCTTTTCTGGCCGTTTTATTGCTGTACTTAAGATCATATCAGTTCTCACCTCAGGCACATGTACGATTGTAAAATTGAATGTGGGCATTGTTCGACGGCCCAGGTGAACTGAAAACCGATTTGTAAAAGGTACATATGCCGGCAAGAAAGTTGTGAAATTTGCCCTTGTTTCACCATCTCGAGCCCACTTTTTAAAACCGGAGGAGATCAGCCTCCTGCAGTAATCAAAGTAATAATAGCGATTGTTGCCTACTGGTTAATTATGCAGTAGTTTTTTAAAAAAACTCACAAGCAGAAGCAGAAAGCATTGGAAACCGGATTAAGTTTAGGTATTGCGTACTCCTGTACCGACCTTTACCTCACGGGAAGGGGTGAAAGCATGATGTAACACCTTTGATGTAGAGTGAAAGGGAATGAGAGGAAGTGAAAGGAGTGAAGCAGAGTCAGATTATGAAATCACGGTTACCGAGGTTTGACTACGGGACGTATTTACATTAGCTGCTTTACTCATGGCATTTCATTGAGTATGTTATTCGAGGCACGTAAAACAAGACCCGATGTTTTGTAACCCTTCCAGTTTGTAGTTCCCGGTACTAAAAAAACTGTAAGAGTAAAGACACGTAGGAAGGAAAATGAGGTTGGAGTGGGGGAAAAATTCCTCTGGAGTTTGGAGCCGTAGAAGTTGAATTAGTTAAACTTGGTATATAAAGTTCAAGACTGCGGATAATAAGATGGCGCGCATGCACCATTTGGATTAATACTTCTCATTCTAAGTAAGTCTGAAAGCTATTGAAGAACTGCGGAGGGATTTTAGAGTTTTCTGCCTACTCAATTCACTCAAGTTACCGTGTACTGGAACAGAGTGGACAATTTGGTTCAAAACTCCCAGCTGGCTCATGGGTGGCTTCTAAAACTGCTCAGCCTGGCCTTCATACCAACACGGTAGAAGGGAGGTTGTGATGTAAAATATCCGTAGTTTACTATAAGGACGGTAAAGTACAAAGTCAAGAAAGCCAAGAGCAGTAACTACTCCGTGTTTACCCGGTGAGTTCATGAGACGGAGCATTTGATTTGTGAATCACAAAAGGCAATAACTTGCAAGTTCTCTGCAGAGGAGTATGGTATTCATGCAATATGCAAAAATTCTTTCCGGCCACTGTAAGCTGTGGAGGTACTGGAAGAACGGAAGGTCACATGGCAATTCTTTCCTCTACTCCCTCAAATGAAAAGTATAGTAAACTTGTAAAAGAGGCATTAAAACTGGGTAAGCCACCGTCTATAAAAAGTACATGCGACCTTAAGTCCTAAATAGGGGAGTGGTTGTTGGTGAAAGCACTGATTGAACAGGATTCCGTCCTTCTACCATAATATAAGGGTCAGAATGGAAATTTTCCCTTCTTTCTATGAGCTTGCATAGTACTTTAATGTTTTTGAAGTAGGCAACGACGGAAATACGGTAGGGGCTGGTCCTTCTTCCCAGTGTTCAAGTTCAAGTTAACAGGTAAAAGTTTTACCGAGGCGTACGAGATGGCAGCTTTAGACACGCAACCTGCTCGGGCATGTAATGACTTGAGGATGCTGAGAACAAAAGAAGGCTTTTTTTATGAAAATGTACCTGTGTTGGCTTATTTACCGAAACATTTCAGGTAACAGGTAACCAAGTTTTTTCCATTGCTTACATCTTCTTCAGAAGGAAGTCCATCGCTTTGTCCTACCTAATTTTGTGCTCGAGCGTCTCGCCTAGTCTGTTTAAAGTTACCTAAAGCCCTTGATGTGGTACTCGAAACTTTTTTGGAACTAAGTTTCCTAATTGAGCTAAATTAAAATGAGTTCCTTGGAATTGGAATCGAGGAAACTACAAACATGTTCTAACTAAGAAAGTAATTAAATGGGATGTCGGACCCAAAACAGAGGCATATTCCTTCCATAAACCTTGATCATTCCAGACGTTTAATTTACCAGCAAATGAAGTCAAGTCGGACATAACGGGAATTAATATTAATGAAATAGAGGGGACATGGGAGGTTGATTCGTGTCATAAGGAGAGGACACGTAGTGTGGTGGACAGGTGCACGGCTTAATTGCACGTTAGGTAACGTGAAGTTGGATAAGCAGGCTTTCACGCAAGCGCAGACGGTGAACTTGATCTGGACTTTTCAAGAAAATAATTTTTGGATTGCGGTCAGGTGAGTTCTAATGCATTTACCTGGAAGTACTTGGACGTGCTCTTATACTAAAATAGATGGAGTGCAGTGTACAAAATGCAGAAATAATCTGGCAAGTCCACCGGACCAGCACTGAGTTAAGGGCTTCTCCCTATGGTTTAGTAATAGGAACTCGAAGACGTGCCCAAGAATTAGAAGAGGAGTACCGGCTGTACATGTGGAAGGGCGGGAGAACACGTGCAATAAATAAAAGTTAACTAGGAACCAGGGAGAATTCCATGCGGGATTCCAGTTGGAATTTACGATGCAAATAGGTTACATCCTTCTTGGGATTTCTCCGATTGCTCGAGCTACTTCACTCAGCCTGGGCTTTCTCCCAGATCTTTCTCCGAAAGAAAGCTCTCCTCAGCCTCATATTAAAGGAACTGGCGTTCAAGATACAATTCCATGATGTGGTAGACAAATTCCCTCCAACTGGCACATTTTTTCCTATTCAACTCTCTCTCGTGTGGGTGGCAAGCGTTGCAAAAATTACAAAGAAGTTGCCGGGAACACGGCATCGCGATTCAGGGAACAAAATAGCGGGATTGGTACAAAGAGCATTACTGGAGCCAATTTTCGCAACAGAAATCAGGTATACAGTTGGCTATCAGTCTACAGATGCCAGAGGCTCCATGATGATGCGGGAGCTACATTGGTTTTCAAAGACCTGGTGGCCATGACATGGTTGGTAAAACATGAGGAGGGGGGAGTGGATCAAGAATTCTTGTAAGCCTCATGTTTTATCCTGAGATTGCTCTGGTCGTGATTGCTTTCACCTCTGGAACAGAGGCGAGACAAAGAGAAAAAGGGAAGAGACAATCGGGCCTTTGTCATGGATGGGGAAAGATCCACCCTGCTTTGGGATCATTCAGCAATTATTGTTTCTCGAGATCAAAGAGTTGGCATCAAAGTGGATTTCGGTTGAGTGGGTACAGAAAATGAAATTGGCAAAGTAGCCGAGGGGTTCACTAACTTATGATGTGAGAACCGCATGTTTGCAAACAGGACTCATGTGGTTGCCATGGTGATGTGTGGTCTGTCACTTTGTCACGTTGACGTCGAACGTGAGAAATTACATGCATGGGTAGGTGTGGATGTACAGGAATCTTCGAATCTGAGAGCATTTAAACAAGTTCTTTTCCAATGGCATGTCAATGTAACCGATCAAGATTCACTAATGAGAGGATCCTCATCTTTCAGCGTACATAATCATCATTAACATTCAAGCATGCCATTTATAGACGTGAAGGCGGATCTTCTTCGATGGATATCAATCAAGAAGTCTTGAGCAAAGATCTTCGGCTTTTGGCAGTAATTTCTGATATTCTTACATGAAGAACTTCCAAGGCTACTACATTCGAACATACGATTAAAGTAAATTGTAAAGATTAAGACGGAACTCTTCCCGAGATCTTGAGAACCGTGTAGGTTGTTGGTACCTCAAACAAACAGAAGAGAGCACTTGGGAGGAAATTTCTCTCATGTAGTCACCTTTTACCTGCTGGGATGAGTAGCGAACTTCCTGTGCTTTCACTGCATGCAGAGATGCGCTGTGGACTTTCTCCAGCCACAGATTCGCATACAGCAATGAAAGTTTACTGACAAGCAAGTGCAAAATGACCGAAATGAAATTTGTACTCGAATTTGTCTTGTGGTGTAAATGACATCGTGTGGCTCTCTTGAGACTGATGCTTGTCTTGGCCAACTACGTTGCAAGTCCTTGGTCTCTGATCTAGTTTTGTTGCCTCCTCTGACATGATGCATACGTAGGTTTACTTTATTGTAAGAAGCTGCCGGCTTTAATCAACGTTATGCAACTCACTGTAGTTTCTTGAAGAGGCGTATAAACAGTTTCATAAAATGGAAAGTTGCCCGGAATTAAAGTTTTTACAGCGTGCAATTTGATCTCTTGAGACTGATGCTTGTCTTGGCCAACTACGTTGCAAGTCCTTGGTCTCTGATCTAGTTTTGTTGCCTCCTCTGACAAGATACATAGGCTTACTTTACTGTGTAAGAAGCTGCCGCCTTTAATCAACGTTATGCAACTCACTGTAGTTTCTTGAAGAGGCGTATAAACAGTTTCATAAAATGGAAAGTTGCCCGGAATTAAAGTTTTTACAGCGTGCAGTTTGAACTTACGAGGCGAAACCACAACTTGAAATTTGTCTTCTCAACCCTTCTCGAGCTTAAGCCTGGGTGACATTTGTAAGACCCCGAAAATTATTCGTTGGAGTCGCGTCTGAATACATTTTGGCGTGCCTTTTAGTATTCAGAGGAGAAAATTAGAAGTAATTTAATTAGAAAAATTGACAAAATTGTATAACCTTTTGCAATTCCGGCACTGCCTTTTACATTCTGACACAAAGACACAATTTAGGACGGAGAGGACCAGAATTGCATTTGTAACGGTGAAATTTTTTTTCTGCTGTCAAGTAATACAATGGGTAACCTGAGCTCTGTGAACGTTTCGTCCTAGCATTGTCTATTCGGCAGTGAGCAACAACTGACTCAAGACAAGGCTCAAGCAGGGAAGAGAAAGCGGGAGAGAGAAAGCGATTTCAAGAACGAGCCGAAAGCCGCGACAGATTATGAAGGAATGCCCGGAGAATTTTCCCTGACTGCAGTGCAGAGGTGGGCGGGCAAAAGGCGAAAGCGGCTCAGCGACATAATTTTGTGGGGAGAGAGAGAGAGAGAGAACGGGAATTCCAACCGTCTCCGGTTCTACAAGTATGTATCCTTATGATAGATCTGGCAATCCTCTGCCCTTGTTTCCTCGGTCTTTTGGTCGGGGTGTACACGCCAAGTGGAAAAGTTGATACTCGTCGGAGAAACTAGACCGAAATGGAGTTCCAACCCGGGTAAATGCCCGAGGAGCGACTGCCGTCAGGCGCCTTCTTATTGTTTATCTCTCCAAGAACCCTTGAAAGACAGAGGAAAAAATTAGTCGCCTACATAAATCTAGCCGTTGTAAGTGATTCCAATTCATTAACAAAATTTAAAGCATCTACAGATTATTCTTCGCTAACAAATACTTCTTCAAAGTAACAATTACTT
>VRMD01003568.1:0-10671 GCA_009872375.1 Sminthurides bifidus | reverse complement strand
TCGTGTGTCGTTTAGGACGGCACGATTGGAGTTCAGACGTAGAATAAACCAGCGTTCCCCGATAGGTGTGATGCCAGCCAGAGTTGGAAACGAGCTCTTCGTTAGGAGGAACCGCATCAGAAGTAACTTTCGAGTCACTATTGATAAAGACGTAACGGTGTTTAATAGCGATCACTTCAATGGTAATATTGAAGTGCGATGAGTCTTTGCGTTTTCTAATGGAATGCAGTTTATTAAAGATGTAAGGTTGGTCAATATTAGGCATATCAATGAGGTCTTGTGCCGAGAGATAATGGTAAACGAGGGACCAACAACGAGACGGAGAACGGAATGCCGGAAATGTAGTGGTGTGGCGGTTAAGGTGATGATAGAATCTAGTAGGCAGATCATCGTATTGAAATGTTACAAAAGAGTGATGGCATTCGAATCCGATAATTGCTGCTACCAGTTGGTCGTTGTTCCACGTAAGATGGATGTTAATATATCTAGATGAGGTGTTCAGGGGTCCGCGAATGTCAAGATCAAAGTCCTCAAGAATGGTCTGGCAAGTCGTTAAAGGATAAAGTTGAACCGGAATGTCGTCCATCCCAGTAAGATTAGCGCTGTAGTAGCGTGTTAGATTTACGGTGGGTTGCTCGGTGTATTTAGATGTCGGAAACTGATAAAATTCGAAAGAAATTTGAGAGAGAATTGAGGAAAGGTAGAATATGGTGTTTGACATCCTGGAATAAGTTTACAAAACGTGAGCTAAGTCAATTATGGACGCGGACAAATAATCATCAAATTTTGGAAATGTATATTTGTGAAGAACAGAACAACTGGGTTCAATAGAGTTATCAGTAAGTCGCCTAGATTGAATATTAAGAAAACGAGTCAAGATGTGTGAATCATGTCTGTAAACTACTGGTTGGAGTTTGTAACAGTCTTTAGCTACAAGTGGTGCGTAGTGGAAAATAGGTTTGCATTTCTTCAGCACAACTGTCGTGTTTACAATATCGGCTTGCCAGTCAAAGTGCAGAGGCGTGGTGGAAGAGGGGGAAATTGCGTGAAGCTTGTGTTCAAAGAAGTCCTGAACGTACATCACGCCAGAATGATGTTTCGAAGGTGCAACGTTATCCCACTGAAAGTGAGTGTTACGATGAGTGGTGACTTTGAAAAGTGAAAGAGGAGGTGCATACTCAAGAATTGCGTCCAGATAGGGGCATGCCAAGTTAGAAGAACGGAGCGTACAGTTCAGAGGGGCAATTAAGTTCTGGTAATAGATACGGACTTTGGACGCGTCCCAGATATAGACACTACTGTTAAAATAGCAATACCCGGAGAGTATTTCACAGTTGGTGTCAACGTTATTGATCACTACCGTGTCCCGATCGTTAGTGATATACAGATCTGCCGAGAAAAAGTGGTAGTTAACGGAGGAGTAATGAACGTAACGGGAAGTCTGGTTTGCGTGAACAAACTCCACATACAGATCGTCATGAACCTTTTGCAATGGGCGGTTAGTAGAAGGTGAGCGCTTGTACTCAGACAGGTGAGCACAATCGGAGACAGAGATATTGGTAGATTTCTCGATGCGACTTTCTGAACTAGAAACATCGGCAATTTGCTCGCTGATGGTCGTGGTTGCAGCGACGCGGCAACCGTAAGATTGGAATTTAAGAGACCAAGAGAATGTGTCGTGGAAGAACGCTATCTGTGTGGGTTGAATGCCGTCATTCGAAAGGGTAACCACAGTGAGGTGATCTTCGTGAGCGAGAAAATCCAAATTGGATAATTTGGCATTGCATGAGTAGACTGGTAGAATATGAAAAGAAGGAGAAGGTAAAGTGGGCGAGGGTTCGGCGAGCACCGTCATGGAGGAGGAGGCGACGATGAGGGCGATGGCGAAAATCCTATAATTAAGAAACATTTCGTGGATTAGGTTTGCGAATACGGCCGTAACGAGATGTTGGAGGGGGTGAAATGGGCACATCCATCAGAGGCATGGGAGCGGTAACGGCCTTTGGCTTCGGAATGGGTTTCGGATGCGACGCTGCAATCGGAGTGATTGCTGTCTGGGAACCTGGTAATTCTGAAGCTTCATCAACAATTAAAGCAGACTTCAGTAAATCATATGGGAGAGGTAGAGGCAGTTGAGATATGTTCCAAGAAGCAAGTTTGAAGGCATAAAATATAACTAATGGTTGGTATAGGATGGAAGATTTCGCTGCGAGGGGGCGGAGGAGATCAAAGGGATGGATTTCACAATTAGCGGTGCGGAGGCTATAATTTAGGACTCTGAATGCGATAAGAAGGGCCAGAGGGAACGTATGGGAGCCATTGGCATAGAATAAAATATGCAGTTTCCCTGTATGGTTCAGTAAATATTGCAAAATGTGCATGGGAGTGGTCGCATCTGGTGGAACTTTCACGTAAGTGACGTCATGCAGATTGACGGCCCCTTTATCGTTGGTATATGTGAGTGCAATAATCTCAAAATATTTTTAGAGGGTCGTTGAGAATGCAGTGGATTGCGTGTCGGAATAAGGCATTAAATTTACTAGGCGCCGTTGTACCTGGAAACTTGACTTTCTTTGCTACCAACTCGTTTGGGAAGGGAACTTGTGTGATGATGATCGAGCTAGTATTCTTCCTCGCGGAGGTGCAAAGTAACTGTGGCCATTCAGTTAAATCGCTGTCGATCAATTGTAGACGATGGTATTCACACGGCAACGTTGCGCAACGGGGGGTTTGACTCATAACTACTGTTTCAAACTTCTCTGCTAGCTTCTGCTTAAACTGCGGGATCAACATATCTGTCATATTATCAACAAGGGCTGTCCGCCATTCAATCTGAGAAACATGTACGTCTGAAATCGCCAATAACTCATCATATATTTGAAACTTTTTCAATTTTTCCACATTAATCTTTTGCGTTTGCCTCGTCGTCATATGCCTTATCAAAACATTCCTCGGTGTCGTTTTGTCGACAATTTCGTATATACCCAGGTACGGCGCAAAAAACTTATGGTCCACTGGGGCGTGTGAACGTTTTAAATAGCAAAGATCTCCGATCTCAAATTTATCAACTGCGTGATCCCGGTTATACTTTTCTCGTTTTAGATTCCTCTCTTTTATTATACTTTGGCGAACTTGCTGGCGATTTTTCTGCCGGGTTTGTACATCCTTTACATCTGATTCGGTGACCATCTTGTCGAGCAAGATATCCGGCATTCGAGGGGGTTGACCCAAAACGATTTCGTAAGGGGATTCATTCCTACCCTTCGATACTGAACTATTATGGGCTAACATCGCATGAGGCAATAAAAGGTCCCAATCGGCATTCTGCGATTGTTCTATTTGCATTTAAATGAAGTGTTTCATACGACCTATCGCAAATTCCGATCCGGTATGGGATCTTGGGGTGTACGCGGTTGTGGTGTGCAGGGTTATGTGCTTTTTAGTGGCGAAATTCTGCATCAATTCGCCACAAAGGGAACGATAATTATCGCTTATTTGCACTCGGGGGATACCAACATATGCGTATACTCGTTCCATCATAGCGTTTAAGATCGTCGGTGCTCGTAAATCTGGGATGGCGATTGCGATTATGTAGTACGACAGGGCGCAGATGGCTACCAAAAAATAACTATTGTTACGGGGCGTAACGGGTAGCTTTGCGGTAGTGTCAATACCAATAATCTCAAAGACACGTGAAGGGACGGGCCAACCTTTTTGATGAGATGCTTTACATGATGTATCGACCTTATTTTTGCTACAGTGCGCGCAAGTTTTAATGAGCTGGATAATTTGCTTTGCGAGTTTATGAACGTAATACATTTTCCTAACCGTATTGTACATTGTTTGAAACCCAGGGTGAATGAGTTGCGTTGATTCGTGAATTTCTTTCAGGACTGTTTGACGGTAGTGTAAGGGAATTACAAGACGCGGATAACCATACTGAAGGTTATACAGAAGTCCGTCGCGCATGGCAAAATTAGGTATGTGAATGAGGTATCCCAACCGACAAATGATGGGCGCGCAGAAGCGGCAAATGCTTTGCATCAGCGCCATATCTTCTGAAATTAAGTGGTAGATTGGAAAAATACGTTTTAAAATGGGTTCTGCTTCTGGCAGCGTATCCGGTTGTGGACTGGGTTCTACAGTACCGGTAGCCCTAGACAACCAATCCGCAACTACATTCTTCGACGTTTGAATGTACGTTATGTCAAAATCATAATCGCTAAGGTACACACTCCAACGAATAAGCTTAGAACTCTTTGGGGCGGATTCCGAGCGAAGAGAAAGCAAGGCGGAGTTGTCACTGTACAAGGTGAAATGTTTGCAGTGAAGGTAAATCCGGTACTGATGTACCGCAAACAAAATTGCAAGGAATTCTTTCTCGACAATAGAAAGTCTCACTTCGGAGGATGACAGCTTGCGGCTATCAAAACGGATGAAACGAAATTTGGCTGGTGGGTTTTCGTGCGCTAGGGCTGCCGAAATTGCGTGATCACTGGCGTCTGTAAAGACCGCCAGGTCGACGCCTGGTTAGTACATTATGAGCACGGGAGGAGGTGTTAGTTTCAACAACAATGTTTGCCATGTCTGGGAGTGCTCTTCGGTCCATTGCCAGGGGGTGTTCTTTTTGAGAAGTTCCGTTAAGCATGTCGTGATGTGGCTATAACGGGGAATAAATGACCGAAGATAACCGGCTGCGCCAAGGGCGGAGCGTAACTGACGAGCGTTCTGAGGGGGTGGCAATGATCGCAATTTGTCCATCTTACGCTGGTCTGGGGAAAGACCTTCCGGGGTCAGGACCATACCTAATAAACTAATGGACTTATAATTAATGCTAAACTTTTTGGAGTTTAGCGTAAGTTTGCATCGACGCAGAGTTTGAAACAAAAGTCGTGTTTTATGCAACAATTCAGGATAAGAATCCGCTGGTTGGCAGATGTCGTCCATCCATTGTACCACGACACGATCTCGAGTGAGATCCCTGAAGGCGGATTGTAATGCGATACTAAAATAAACCGGTGAACAATTCCAGCCAAAAGGCAAGGATTTAAACTGGAAAAGCTGTAATGTTATCGGGTGTTGAAAGGCAGTTAAAAAGCGCGACTCCGGGTGAAGTTGAATCTGATAGTAGGATTTGGCCGAATCAAAGGTTGAGGCGATTTTAAATGTGCCGATTTGGTCAAATACGTCGGAGGCGCTTGGAAGGTGTAAACTTGGGATGATGATAATCTTATTTTGAAATCGAAAATCTACACAAATACGTGCACTGGTAACTATTTTATCATGTACATTTCCAGTTTTTGTTCTGGTGGCGGAGTGCACGGCAATTAACGGCGATCTATACAAACTCGTGCTAGGTTCAATGATCCCATGTTTGTACAATTCGTCGACCGTCTCAGCAATCAAAGTGCGGTCATGATGGGAATAGCGGTACTGAGGCGCTACAATCGGTTTGTCATGTGGCTTAACTCGGAGTTTGGTTGTGATAAATACAGAGGGCTTCACATTAGTACCTTCGATCCAGAAAATGTCGATGTATTCCTCAATGAGGTCGACAAATTGGTGTTGAACATCTGGAGGCATACTTTCATGACGGACTTTATCATAATGAATGACGGCCCGGGTTGGTGGGAGCGACTTTGTATGTGCCATATCCATACCTTCATGTTTGGAATGGGTAATACCATTAAAAATTTTAGTAAACGGCTCAAGGTGGCATGGCTGGTCGGATTCGTTTTTCAGTAAAACGGAAGGTGCGTCCGACGGCACGAGTTGGAGTATAAACGGTTCGATCGTCAATTGAGGTAGCAAGGGGTTAATATTAGCCGGACTCAGCAGAAAATTATTGCTGTAGTCGGTATGTGTTAAGAGTAAGGGAAGTAAGGTTTGCGATCTTGCCGGGATGACTGCCATGGACGAATTATAGGCGGCAACCGTGTTCGCTGCCTGACGTCCTAATGGTGCACGCATGTCGGATGGAGATACAATCATGGGAATGCGTTCCCCGTGGAGAAATTCCAACGTGAGATCCTGCAGGTGTATAGCTCGAATGTGTTTTTGAAGAAAATCCTTGCCCAACAAGCCGTAGAAATTGAGGTGTTTGAAGGCATAGAAGGTGTGAGGTATTGCAGTATATGAGGGTGGGTACAAGGTGGTGTCGATGCTTCCTATCGACTGCAACGTAGAAGTTGCGAGGCCGGCGATCCGGACTTTTGTGGGCGATAGTGAAAGATGAGAAGGGATAATATCTGCATTCAAAATCGAAATGCTAGCCCCGGTATCAATACATAATCGGTATAGCCGTTTAAACAGTTTGAGTTCAATAAAGTACAAATCCGAATGGGAAGTATTCACATTAAATACAGTCGTTACGCCGATAAGATTCAAGACGTAGGAAATACTTATCGGCGTCCTAACACGTTTCCTGAGTCTCGTGTCCAACAATTATTGGCGTAGTGACCTCTCTTATTACAATTCCAGCAAGTAACGACTTTACGGTCGGTCGATTCACCACGATCGGAGAATCTGACGCGGCGATTACCTCTGCCACGGTATGAATTATTAGAGCGGCCGTTATTATCTTGGCGCGAGCGGTTGTCGTTTCTCTGATTGTAATTTGTAACACGATTATAGTTCTGGCGATCGTTGTTATTAGTATTATGATTATGATAACTTCCACGCCAGTTCCCTCTACCGCGAGTCTTGGTTGTGCCGGAATTTCGCGGGGTGGGAGATCTACTGGAGCTACGATTCCCGCGAGAGTCGAGCTGTAGGGCAAAGGCGTTGGAAGTGGAAGGAGTCGTTGCCGTCGGCGGTTGTGAATTTTTAAGCAGCTTACTGCTTTCTTCCAGACTCTGAAGAATGCCCTGCAACTCGAGCATATTCTTTGGCTGGAGCACATATGCTTTTTTGAGGTACTGTGGGAGCAAATTAGCTATGCAAAGTTTCAGCAGTACCTCCTCCGATAGAGTGGGTTTAACCCGATCGGCCAAGCGACGAAATGCATAGAAGAACTCGAGGGAGTTCTGGTCTGCGGTCTGTTTAAGCTGCATAAGCTTTAGCAGATTGTCACGGGAATCGTCTCCGCGAAAACTAACGTGCCGGAATGCGTTCTCAAATAAATTCCAAGTAAGGGGATGTTGGAGTCTCGCGAGGTCTTTCTTGTATTGGATATACCAATGCAAGGCAGGGGGTTTCAGGCAGACCTCCAACCATTGGAGTTTCTGGGCGTCGTCCCAACCGGAGCAAGTGGCCGTCGCGTTAAACGCTTCCAGGAATTCATGGGGATCACTTGATTTACCGTCGTATGTAGGGGGTTGTAACGAGAGTTTTGCGCTACTAGAATTACGGTTATCAAGGGCTACCCTCGTAAATTGTTGCAGCAGATTCGTAATGTCCGTGGCGTTGGCGATCACCTGATTAGGTGTCGTCATGGTTGGGACTGGTCTTGGTTGTCGGGATTTGGCGGAAATGAGTTGACACCGGGAGGGTGAGGACGATCTAGGTTGCGGGTTGTTGGGTCGTGCACTCGGCTGCGGTGGGGCCAACGGAATTTTACGCGGCGATGGCGTGGGTGGCGATCGAGGGCTGAGCGGCGGGGAAGAAACTGGAAAGAGCGGTGGCGGGGTTGGTACTTTCGGGTTCAGGGGTGGGGCTGGAGCGGATGGCCCTGGGTACTTGTTCGGTGCCGGATCGACAACTGATTTAGGCGATATTAATTTAGGCACAGGGTTACTAACGGCTATCACCCGAAATCGATTTGGCGGGGGGTAACCAAGTGGTGGTTGGTCAGGGAAACCTCGTGGGGTTATCGGAAGTATCCCTGCTGCGGTATTGCCCGAAGTAAAGGACAGAGTATGACCAGAGTCGTCCGAGTTCCTATCCCAGTCACTCGCCGGTGAATGCGATCGGTCTAGAGGGGGCACCGAAGGCTTGTTGTTATTTGTCTCCTTTAAAAATCGGTACTCTAGGGGAGGATGGGGACTGTTTAGTAGTAACTGTTTCTCATAATCAGTAAATATGCTCGTATTGTCTGTCGTTATGTTATTAATAGCCAGTATTGGTTTATGCTGGGCGGTTGATACTGCTGGATAAGGGGAAATATTTTCTACTGCCGCGTCCCTCGGCGGTTTTATGTGTTTTAAATTGTCAGTAGAAGTATTAGATTGCTTTCAATGGGATTAAAGGGAAACAGGGGAGACGCGTGTTTGGATACTAAGGCGAAACATGGTTAATCACTTCTATATTAATTTTGTTGCATTTAGTTTTATACCTGTTGTAATCGTCACTATAATTTGTATTGTCGCAGTGCATGCTGCTAGCGGCAGGTGGGGTAGAGTACTGGGTGCTTAACATTGGAGCTCATGTTCGCATCAAGGGTGTACACATGCAAGCAATTGCTTGCGGCAACGTAGGTCTGGAACTATCCGGCTCGACTGGGGCGCCGGTAATCAAGGCTGGGTACGGGGAGTACAAAATGTTCTCAGAAGTAAAAAGCTCGGCTTGGAAGGAGGAAGCGGCTAGAATAAGACGAAGCGAAGCAGACGACTTTGTATCCTAGTCGATTGTGCGTATATTGCGTGCGCGGCGATAGGTGGCGTAAGGTGATATAAAGCGGAGCGAAGCAGACGACTTTGTTCCGAAGTCGTTTGTACATGTATTAGCGTTCGCGGCAAAAGGTGGCGTGATGTGGTATACATGTGCTGGTAAGGTGAAGGGTGGGTGTACGGTGAGCTCGGAGAAATTTCCCGTGGGCACTTATTGCTGGGATAGTCGCTGTATGTCGTTGCGGAGGATAGGAATTTAAATACACGAGAACTCCCAAGTACCCTTATGAGGGCCTCGGTCGCGGCTAGGGCTGCTATCTTCAGCTTCGCTGCTCATGCAGGCAGGAAACGGATTCACGGGTAGGAAAAGCGGGTTGGGTCGGGAGCCTCAACCGCGGGAGAGGCCAAGTGCCGGGTGGCTACAGCTTTTGGGCAGGCCTGAGACCAGAGTGTAAAGGATCTTACGCAACTGGAAGGGTGCACCTTGTGCCCTAAACCGACATGGACGGTGTGCTTCTGAGGGGGGTAGGGAGACAAGAATGTCCGCTTGAAACTACAAGGGAATGACGGCTATGCAAATGCGAAGGGTAAAATTTGAGAGGCTTGGCGGATGCGTCCGAAGATCAAGCTTGAAGAGACTTGTTCTTGTGGAACACGTTTCGGCTAGAGAGAATGGAGAAGAGATCTCTAATAAAGGGTTTACATAGTGGACCAGATAGCGGATGAAATTTGAATCGTCCAGTAGGTGGCCATGAACGCCAATGCAAAGCCGGCAATGCAAGCCATGATCTAATTACGTAAGGTGTGGCAGAGGATAGGGAGGCGAGCACGCATGCACTATGACGTTAGTTAGAAAGGAATAGAGATGAGTGTTAACCCAGGCTGTAGGATGTGTACGCTAGGGCCGAGAATCTCCCCACGGTATGTGTCGACCTGGACCGGATGATCTAAGGTGGAAAGCGGTTTTCCTATTGAAGGGATGCAATGAGTCTTGAAGGAGATGAGAGGATCGAAGCATACAAGCTGTAAAGACGGTAATGAAGACAGAAGAGAAAAAAAAACTGGGAAACCTGGAGTTGAAGTAGCTACAACAAGGATGGGCTGGTTAGCGTGCCAGGGAAACTGACGGGACTACGGACAAAAGGGATGATGAAGGGAAAGGGTGCAAGCATTGTACAAGTGGTTAGAGTAAATATCTAAAGGCCGATCGGAAGGTGTTTGAACAAGCGGGGAAGAAGAAGCAAGCACCCTAAGGAGCGTGGAGGATGTACGGGAGAGCAGAGAGGCATGCGGGCGATAGATGAAGTGTTTTCGAAGCCCAAGCCTGGCCTGAGCGGAGACAAAGAATATAGTTACTAAGGCGAGACGGAGAGAAACCTGTTTCCTAGCCGGATTGCGGACTAGCTTATGGAAAAGGCGCTACGTTTCTTTACCCCTGTACCTTAGAACCTCAAGCTGGTACTAGTTAATAGGAGTAATCAGATAGAAGTTTCTGGAACCGGGCCGTGAAACGGGCGGGTGCGAAGCAAGGCTGGTGGGACGTTACAGAGTAATGGAGGAAAACGGTGCTGCGTTCGAAAGAACAAGGGTCTAAGTCGTCCGGAGGGATGGAACGGTAGTCCAGAGGGAATGATCGCTAGGGGCTCCAAGAGTCGTTTCGGGAATGTGGTCGGAGAGGATGGAAATGAGATAAGTTGCTACGGGTAGAAAAATTTTTAAGAAGGGTGTGTTGGGCCTAGGGATTTCCCATGGAAATCCCTTGGCTTGAGAAAATTTGGAAGGTTTTAACTAATGCTGAAGGATAGCGTAGGTAAAACTCGGCCAAAAAAAATGCTCGTGCAGTCAGAAAAGCTTGCGAAATGATAAAGCGAAAGGGCTGCAGCAGTTGCTGCGGTGAATAATACTGATTCTAGCATTGTCGCGAATTGGGAATGGGGAAAAGTACGAAAAGGAAAACGGAAAATGGGCCCGAAGGACGGGGTCCTTGTGGCAGAAACACCATTTATGGTTCGGCTAGCGTTATGCTTTTCCTATCGATGACGGGTAATGAGGAAAAAGGCAGAAGACCAGGGAATGGTGAAATAGGAAACGTAATAAGGGTTTATTTCCCAAAAGTATATTCTTT
>VRMD01003567.1:0-10672 GCA_009872375.1 Sminthurides bifidus | reverse complement strand
GGGATCTATGCCCTTCCTTTACTCCTTGCTCACTGTATACAAAGCTGTGGCCTTGGTATGATACCTGCGAGATTACCTCTTCTATCATTCTATGCCGCCCCGTAGCTCAAAGTTGGCAACGGTTGCTGGGATTTTCCAGGGATTTCTGGCTCTCAAAAGCCTTTGGCACAGAAAGGTCGGTCAAATATTTCAAGGTTCAATTTGTGCTGAATAACGGTAAAAAAGGGAGGGATTTTCGCTCCGCATTCCAAGCACTGTGTGAAACATCTATCCGTGATGCTTTTCGCAGACAAAAGTGCAGTTTCGAGCAGATAAATTTCCACAAAGTACTCACAACCATAAAAACGTTAAAGGTTCTCCTACCCATGCTGCCCTTGGGATTCCCGTTGAGTCATCGAAAGTGCAAAGGTGGGAGGGAAGGGAAAAAGAAAGGAAATTTACCATGGCTTTCTAGGTGCGAGTTGTTACAGTTAGCAAAAAAATTTCACGGAGAGGAAAAACATGACTGATTTTAACATCTTGGCTCGAAAATTCATCGCGTTTCTTCCTATTGTATTGCATTGCATTTGGAGGAGGCCAAAATCCATGTTTTCGGCAACTTTTCTTCCTAAGTGTCACCTAAGCATATTCTGATTTCGTGTTTCATGACTCATTGTATGCAATTACTAGCAGTTACATAAGGGTTTGAAGTATCCCACGAAGCAACAGTAGAAATGCCGTAATGACAAAATCAAGTCATTTCCATCAGACAGAGCTTAGCCGACATCCTTAGCCTACTTCCTGTGCTTCTTTCAATGGTAAAGATGAGGCCAAAACCCGCTTTGGGATCGCATGAAATTAAGATAAGAGCGAGCTTTATTGTAAATGGAAATGATTATGGTTTTGCTTACTTTTTCTTGACGATGCAAATGGCCACCATGAGGGCTCTCTCCTCCTTTAAGAACCTGGGGAGAAAAGAAATTTCTGGATTTTAGTTCGATAACCATAAGGCTGTACATGTTAGACTTGTATCGTTCATCGTGGGACGGGACCGAGACAGAAAATTGGCGAGCTATTTCCTGCCTGTAGTTAATCTTTTTCCGAAAATATATGTCCCCCCGCCTGTCCGTCTATTTCTCCCTCTTTCTCCCTCCCTTTCACCGAGTGCAGCCCCTGGACAAATCCGACCTGCCTGCCTCCACAATTTCCAAAAGTGAGAAAGCAGACGGATTCAAGACACACGGAATGGAAAAGACATTAAGATTTAAAGGTGAAAGTGGGGGGATGGCTGTAAAATTTCAAGGGATTTATTTTATTAGCAAATCCTTTCAGCAATCCCCTCCTGCATGTAACAGGTCGGGGCTGGAGGAAACCCATGGATTGCCACTACCACACGAGGCGAATTTTCCAATAAAGGAGAGGCTCCAGCAGCCGCGACAAATTATACCTTTCTCTTCGGCTGGAAATCTAATATTTTGCCTACTTCCAGCCCAGTTGCATTAGCCCTACGCAAACACTTAATGCAGCTAGGCCTACGGTATCCACTTTTTTCCCGGCCACTGCCGCTCGGCCTTTGTACAACCCGGGCTGGCGGGGCCGGTAACAAATGAAAGTGAGCAACTCACACAAGTGTTCACAAAGAACAGCACTGATTGCAAATAAAGAGGATTTCCGCAGCTCATGGGCGGCGAATTTAGTGGCCAATTTTATTGAGCCATTAGATTTCTATCCACCGAACTCGAACGCAGCCTATGGCAACGTTCCGTCCATTAGAAGCGGGAGCTACAAGGAGTTCAAACGGTCTTGAGCTGGAAGAGGGTTTGTTTGCCTCCGTGTGTAAAACCGTAAGCTGTTAGCTAACGTTACTCCGACTACGGCCACAAGTTCCTCTTTCACTTCTGGGGAATCGTCTAATATCCTGCTGGGTTTACATATCTCATCATTTACTTCAGGAGAAAACTACCTCCCTGCCTTTGGTGGCTATGGCTCCAAGACATGTGCTCATAGCCTGTGTCTCTTATAAACAAAATATTACGAGAACATCTCACCTAATGAGAAATTCCTCCGCGTTTTATCCTTACAGGAGGCAAAAGCTTCGTAAGGCCATATAATTACTTTAAATAATTTATAGTTCTCATTAAATCTTCGGTTGTGAAATGTTGAAATGTGAGAATTTTCTACAATTCCTGAAACTGAAACCGGTCCTGGCTCCCGGTAATTATTTTTCAGTTTTTGTCAAAATCAGGGCATTGAACCCTGGAATTTTATCTTGACTTTTGTACCGGTTCGTTACGTGTCTATACGAGTTCCAGCTTGTTGAGAAGACATTAGGGCTAGCAAAGAATTTAATAATGCAGATAGCTCCGAGCTGCAACTAATCGTCAAACGGTACGACGTAAGGAAAGAAGTACAAAACGAAATTAGGAACGTCAACTCCAGTAAATTAAATGCACGGAAACGGAACTGAATATCTTCAACCGGATTCTCAGCTATGTGTTCTCACAGCTATATGCATAAAGACATGTATCTGGTACCAAAACACGGGACTGAGGAGAAACTCGCTGTTTTATACCTGTTCACGACATGCATACCGAAAAGTTGTACAAATGTTAGAAAGGAGTTGAAAAACCTCACGTACTTAACTACAGGCAGGATATCCGAAGCGTATAGATTTAGGATGTCGGTAATCCAGTATTAGAATGTCGATAGGTCGTAAATATTCATCGTGGATTGAATTGCGGTCTGTACTTTTGCCGACTTTGGTGTCATTTTGTGCCGAAGTTGGAGCTACAAAGGCCATGAGTTCCGGCTTCCCTTTGATACGGCTGAAGTCCCAGTTTAGTCTCCCTGTCACCGCCGTGTCGAATCCCGTTAAGAAGATTATCGTCTCGGGGAAACAAGCCCAACACCTTTGGAAATACAAAAGACAAAAGATTCAATTAACGCTCAGCCACATTCACTCAAAGTATCAAAACTTGTGAGAATCCCACAGGTGCAAAGAGAAAGTTTCTGAACCGTGACTGAGATGAATCAAGTCTCAATGTCTCAATTCCATCACACCGGTCTAGTAAAACATTCAAAGTTGGATTTCTCCAGCGGTTCTTGTCTTTGTGTCATAGAAAATGGAATCCTGGCTTTCATAATAACATTTAACAAAAGCTTGCCGACTAGCTTATGTTACGCAAGCAAAGATTGGTTCAATGCCTCTTCAAAAGCATTTTGCAAAGTATTGTCTCTCAGGCCCTCCTCATCAATCCAATTTGACTGTCGGTAAGGCTGAGATAGGGTATTTCTTTAGATGGTTTCATCAAAAACTTTCTTCGCAAATCCCAGTCATATTAGCTTCAATTTACAGGATTGAACAACAACAGTAAAACGAATAGGTAATACAGTTTCAAAAATAACAAAACCCATTACTCTCCACCGTAATCTCTGATAATGGGTCTATTTCATCTGACGTGTAGGGCTTGATCGGCGCTAAATCCCGATTACGAAAACCACTTCTTGGAACGAATTGAAGAAATTACTTTCGAAATGTATTTTGCCAAAGGGCAAAAGTCGAAGAGCAGAAATGCTTTCATTGTTTTCTTAACGCCTGAGAATGCTCTGCCATAATCCTATCGAAATTGCTAAAGAAAATTGGAGGGGAGGAAGGGGCTTAGAAATGTTTCTGGAGCTGTAGCAGAAATAAAAAAGAAATGTCATAAAGAATAAAAAATGTCTTCAAATAGCAACAAACTAAAAGGAAATTGAATCGATAACAGCAGGTTAAAAACAATAGAATAACTACTACAATAGAAATACAAATAGTCTGTGGGGCAACGGCATAAAATAGAACCAGAGTCTGAGCTGGAAACCAGTCACAAGAATAACTTGAGCCAGAATGTAGACTCCAGACCCTGTCATTTGTCTTGGAGAACTGGCAACGAAACCTTTTTACATGGCCATATTTTCTATTGTGAACAATGCCCTGTAGGTCTCGGTGCTATGTGCCACGTCTTCTACCTTCGACAGTTAATATTCATTCTGGAATATAATCGCATTAAACTTTCCATCTCAATCCATCATGTTCTAAAGAACAGCTCGAGGATCTAGTTTCGTGCAAAGCAAGAGTGTAAAGATTCTCTAACGGGACTTTTTTCCCCGTCTTCTCACCTCCTAGTTGCATCTGATCTATCCTTTTCTAAAAGAGGAAATGGACAAAGGAATAGGAGACGAGCTCTGTCGTGGAGAAAGTACCGTAGCTCCTAAAGGAAGATTCGCGAAGCGAATTTGCAGCACATCTTGTAGATGAAACATTTTTTTCTTATAGCTGTATGTGTATTATGTGGTCTGTAATACGTACGGATGGAAGTTACCAGAAGGTGAAACATTGCCTCTAGGGACACGGAATCCTGTCTCTAGAAGATAATCCTTCTTAGGGCGATTTTGCAATACCATCAGGATGTAATACCAAAAACCCGTTGCAATATTCGCATTATCAAAATTTCTCGGACCGTGACGAATTTCTGACCTTTGGAATTTTTTCATTTTCACCTCAGCTTAAACATAGAGGAAGAGATAGGATTCACTTGCAAAAAAAATCCCGCTCAAAGGTCTCGAGATCCAATCATTCATGAGTGATTGGGTTTCCAAGACGTATAGTATCTGCGAATTTTCTTCTCACTCCGATTCCATTAGAATTTTACAGAGGAATATTAAAAAGTGATAAAGTATTAGGTTCTAGAAAAATGGACAGCATTACTTCAAGCCATTGATATCCTGAGGAAATATGAAGGTCCATTTATTTGCTGACCCTGGAAAATAGTGAATATCCCCTTCTTATGGTTATGATTTTTAACCGCATTTTAAAAGTCATCCAGTTATTGGAATAATTGTATGCCGAATAAAAAATAGAGCGGTAATTCGACCCGCTCTGGTCGCCAAAGATTTTGCACCCAGGACACTTGATTGACAAAGACCACAATGGAGAACTGACACTGTAAGAATTTCATTACTCATTGTAATTTTAGCGAAATTACCAGAAATCTGCAAAACTCGCGTAGATCGAAGAAAAAATTCATAAAAACTGCTTTTCTCCACCTGTAAAACAAGATTGAGCTGACTCAACCTACTGGAAACATACCACCGATGTCTCGGAATTATTTGACCATGCAGACAAACACACGAAGCAGAAACCGAGACGTAATGAAAGTCAGGAGAGCACAAGACCGAGTGCACATTTACCAGTACAAAGGGAATGGACGCGGAAAGCAATGAATGGAAATTGGGGCATTGAGCCAGGAGAAAGGAAGAGAAAGAATGGAAGCAGACGGGAGAAAGTGAGAATTCTTTGTGGTTTCAACTGAAGAGGAGCCTACCTTCCGCACACATTTGTGCCTGTGGCACTGGTCAAATGAGGAGCCGGCATTCCTGAAATTTCCCTCGTTTATAATGCTATCACGTCCTGGAAATGTTTCGTACAACTTACAAGTCTGAACCACGACGTGAAATTTACTGAGCGGAAAAAATGAACTCACTCACTTCATTGCATCCCCCCATGCATACTTTTCAAGTCCTCCTTCTCTAAACCACCACACTAAGCTTTTATCAACTCCCACTTCCTTCGTTGGTACCTCAGTGAACTTTCGATCCCCCGGATCAACTTTCATATACGCGGCACCCTGGCCTGTTCACACCACCACGGAAGTACCTTCGTGGACTCACATTCTGTGCTGTTTAATGGCACGAGGAGAGTGCGCAAGTTGAAATTCCTCGGACGTGATCACCAAACCGGCTCAATAACTCACCTGATAACAGATAAGGGAGCTACTACCGAGGGAAAAATAACCCGTCTTTTCTCCTCCCAATGCACATCTGCAAGCTTCTATCCAAGACCGTTTATGAAAAATTCTTCAAGATCACCTTTATCATAACCTGGAAAGTATTTGTACTTTTACAACTCAATGACATTCCCATTGAGCTCGATCCAAAGCCAGTAGTGAAAGCACCGACTCTTTGTGTTTTCCCTCCAACTTAAGCCCGAGCTGTATGTACTGTCCATATGGGTTTGCCCATACTCGGGAAAAAGTTATTACACGCTGAATAATTTTCATCACCGTAGTTAAGACAAAGCAACTTACTTGAAGTCTTTGAGGGCGGTAGATAGACATTGGGCCGTGTCTGATGAGATTTTCTTCATCGTTCCCCCCTGTTTTGTCCTGGAAGCAGAAAAAGAGAAAGCATGTTATAAGAAAACCATTCACCAGCACTAAAACTCCAAACAAAGCATGCATGATGCATTGCATCTGCCATCATCCAAACAGTACAGGTCTGCCCGGGCAGATGAGGAGAGAAAGCGATCGATTCTCCTGTATCAACAAGTCCCCGAGTCTTTTCTCTTCCTACCGATCTAACGTTGTACGGGGCAGAGCCGATGCAGTAGGAAAGAGCATGAACCACGAGTAATAAAAGTCCCGTAAGAGAGAGAACGAGAGGAGAAAAACGCTCTCACGAAGGACGTTCCAAGCCACGGGCTCTAACCTACGAAGGACGAACGGCTGACAGGCAAATCCCTTAACCTTTCTGGCATCACGGCTCGGTAAACAAATTAGTCATGATTTAATGAACAAAACTGGATGCAATCCCAGCAACGGAGCAAAAAAAGTCTCCGAAACAATCATCAATACCGTCATCAGCAGCAATCTCGCTTGCACATTCTGACAAGTTTGCAAAAAAAAAACTTTGCCGTACTTGTGTACTTTCACTAGGTTCACTAGGAAAAGTTTGTACCTTTCTTCACCACAATCCCTCCGATTTCGCTCTTTATTCTGCACTCTAGTTTGCAAAAAAAACTTTGCCGTACTTGTGTACTTTCACTAGGTTCACTAGGAAAAGTTTGTACCTTTCTTCACCACAATCCCTCCGATTTCGCTCTTATTCTGCACTCTTTCAGACTTTTTTACTCAAAGGAGCTTAACGTCCCAAGTGAGCGAAATCCCCTTCCTTCAATCTTACAAGTCTCTGGCATTGCTCATACTGGACCTGTTTCCGGCTTCGTATTAACATCTTTAATTACTTTTACTAGTCCATAGGCAGCTTAACCGTCCGACCAAACCCTACATACTACCTTAAGCACATAAATTAAAGGTCCATCCTCCATTCTATGATCTACATTCGGGAACGATTTCAGAAAAAAGGCCATGGTAAACTACGCTTCGAGATGAGATTAATAAGAACTTTTACGACGTCCAGCTTCAATAGCATATGCGTCAATAGAGCAGTATTTCCGTATGTGTAAATAAAAGGAATCTCTGTAAACAGCTACAGGTAATGCAACAGCTGTTACCGGAAACGGCGTAGAAGCGCATTGGGCACGTGGTCGGTTTATTATCGGAGGGGGAGCGTGCATACATGGCCTCCGATACTGCCTGTACCACCGTACATACGTTCTCCCCTCAGACCCAAGCCATCAATTCACTTCGATTTTGCCTGAAGATGCCATAAGATATGCTACGTGAGGGCAATGTTGATACACAAGAAATGTTTGCAATGCACAGAAGGAACTGCAGGTGGAGGAGATTCAGTAGGAGGAAAAGATCCTCCTGGGAAAGAAATTAATTCAGCAGTACAAGCTGATTAAATTCATACAAATCCGGATCATCTCCCTCTCATAAGCCGGTCCGAATTGTGTTCAGACCTCGAATGTTTTGTAAATGAATCCCTTGAACGAGGACAAAGGAGAGGAGGAATCATGGGAGCTGGATGCGTTTTTTATCAAAGTAACTCAAAGTCTAAAGAATAGAAAAAAAATGCTCAATCCTACCACAATCCCTTTTTGCACGAGCGTAAAGCTTACACGTTGCTTAAGATTGGTCAAAAAGAAATGTCCTATTTGCAAAAGCGCGCCTGTGACGTAAACAGGAGCAAAGTGAAGATTGTTTGATAAAGGACATTGCTTTGTGTACGAGGCCCAGCTCGAGGAAGGACACCATGAGAAACTGAGATGAGGGACTTGGTGTCGAATCTTGTAAGCTCCTTATACGTTTTCTCAGACGAAATGTAAGAAATGGGGCATACGTCCCAAGGACTACGAGATTTCATGACAGAAACGAGCCATCTCGAAGAAAGATGACGTGAAGCAGATGATCTACACACGGCTTTTGCTTTCACAACGTGGTCCCATCACACAACATTGATGAAAGGTCGCGATGGAATGACAGGGATGAACTACGAGTGCAATGCCTGCTGTTCCAAAGAAGAATGACGAGAGATGTGATGTGAGGGAGAGAGCAAAAGACGGATAAATGATTTCCCTCCAGCCTGAGCCTTCATTCAGTATTGTATAACATATCGCTTGTGTACCTTCATGGACAAACCCGATTAGTGTGGACACACGCTCTCCTCCGTAATCTAAAACTCGCACAGCTTGTCAATTACTCGAACACGAAGCAGCTGGACCAAAGGGCACGGACAGTAAATACAAAGGCTTGTGGTCGGCTAACGAATTAGATTGCTCAAGCGACGAATTCCCTCATGATGTCAGCTCCGAGCTGGAGAATAGACCAAATTAAAGGCACTGCAGTATTAATCATGTAATGGTGCTGTGAGTTATTAAAAGAGAGGGGGTGGTTGTAACGGCCTGTGAAACGGTCAATTGCTCTCGATGACTCTGTCTGATGCCTGCATTTGCAATCTTTGGGAGCATTTAGGCCTCAGTCGATTATCAGCAGGACAATTGAACCAATTTACAATCCTCGATCCACGATATGATTCTGCATAATGGCAATGGTCATACTCCCACGTCTTAATTTCAAATTGTTGTATAACACTGTCTGTTTGATTGGCTAACCTACCTGCAGCGGTCAAAAAACAATCATTAGCAATTCACTTTATGTTTGTTAAGCCTCTCTAGTGTAGCAGCCAGATGAACTGGCTTATTGAACCTGAGGCTTGGCACTTAATTAGTCGATGGTTAGTCCATAGTTCCCAATGCCACAATTGCTAGGCCGTAATGGCTAGAGCTGAAGGACAGACGCTTTGCGTCAATGGATCGATGGTTCAAAACCAATAATTTAATCTTTCTATTCAAGTGTGACAGCGTAATTAATTACATGATGGCTTTAATCTCCTATTATTAATCGGGGTGAACAACTGTTCAGTCGCTCAATCTCCTACCTGCTCTGTGCTCTGGCCTTCCTTGTCAATGTGGACTTGGTACTTTTGCTTCAAGTTTTACTTGAATAACAGGCGACAGGCATCACTAATACAGCACATTAGGCCCGCTGGAGGAGGAAACGTGTGGAAGAGTTTGCAGCTGTGAAAGCTCTGAAGGAGAAATGATACTTGTCAAGGATACGTGGAACAAAGTTAACTTGTGGTTTGATGGCGGAAAAAGTTGGCAGAACCTGCATCCCGAACCTCAAGTTTGCGCTTATGCTCGGGACCTTGACCTAGTGGGGGTCTTTGTTTAAGCATGTGCTTTTGCACGTGGAAAAAACGTCAAGTTGTACTGAAATCATGCTCCTCTTTTGTCCGTTTTACGTCACATGTGCCAGTCTTTTCACTTTCTACGTACGCATTGATAGTTGCCATTTGAGGAGGGGTGGAGCTGGAATGATTTGGAGATGGTTTTTATGCTCACATGAAAATCTACTGTTTTAGATAACTTACCCGCCCAGAACCATGAGGAAACGGGGACTCGATCATGTTGGACTGTAATTTCGTCGTGTTGGCTGACACCGAGTTCAGCGACAGCGCCGCGCTTTGTGAAGGTTTCAGACCTGGAAATAAAAATTACAAATTCTATTTATATTCATATTTGATTCATTAACAGGGCTGATGAGCCCACAAAAGGGGCGAATTCAGCATGGTTGTGCCTGCATTTCCTCTCTTGCCGGTACGGCACGTAATCAGTTGCATAAACAAATGCTAATGAGCCTGATACGCAATTCGACCCTCATAATAAGCAGTACGCATTCACTCTTTAGCTGTAATTTATGACAAGGCACAGCTCTCAGGCCATGAACACCAGAACAATTGGTAAGAATGGCAGCAGGAGAATCGGCCATAGTTTCAATGAGGTCCCATGAAAATCTAACTGTTGTACGTGCCCCAAATCTGTGGTTGGGTTTAACCCAACTGTGGCCTGTGCACTGTTCTTACTAACCTACTCCTGTTACATGCCACTTATTAGTCATCAAACCCTAACCCAAACTTGAGTAACCGTCTTAGTTTTTTTTCGCTGTCTCTTAGTTATTGTAGAAGAACTGTTCTATTGTAATAGATACCTAGTTATTAGATGCTAGACAAACTTGAGCAACGGTCTTAGTTTTCTTCACTGACTCATAGTTATCAGAAGCTAACGGAACTTGATCACCCGGCTTGGTTTACTTTCAGGCCAAGCCTTATCATCCAGACAGTAAAATCTAAGCTAGGAAACAGGCTTGAAGAACATCAGCTGAAGAACGTCACGTGAACGTGTCCGTCTCCATAGTCAAACATCCTAGGCTAGATTCTAGCCCCGTCTAAAAACTTCCACCAAATTCTTCTTTAGACCTTGCTCAAGTCTAACCTCTGCCCTGTGTCTCCACAGGATCAGAGTCAGAATGTCTGTTTATTCTCATTGAAAAGAAGATTGATCCTAAGAGCTTTTCATCTCATGAAGGAGCTGAGACATAAAGTCTTTTCAAGAAAACCCCGGCGAGAAAGAACC
>VRMD01003566.1:0-10672 GCA_009872375.1 Sminthurides bifidus | reverse complement strand
TGTGAACTCGCTTGAGTATGGTAATGCTCGCAACAAGGGAGGGACAGGCTTGTAACATTGTAGGGAAAATAATTAGCGGAGAATTTCCACGTTTCGTAACATCATATGCATACCAGATCTTGATTTCAGTTCTAGTCTGAAATATATGTTTCCGCGGGGGTGATTGAATTTGAACATGAGTTAGAACGTGCTAATTATTTACAATGATAGTGACGTTATCCTTTACAACTTGACAGACGTCATGCAGGAGCAAATGAAACTGAAGGTGAGAAAGAGCGAGTGGGTCAAATCACTGGTGCTCTCGGAGGTACGGGCCCATGATTAGTCAATGTGTTAGGGAATTTTCAAAGTTTGAACTGTGCTTGAAGCGTTGCAGCGACGCTGTGACCTTTAGTTTCTCGGCAGCAAAAATAGCTTCAACCCGCAGCGACCGAGTCATAATTTCTCTCCTGTTCGTAGTACTCATGACACAGATCGTGAAGAAAGGCAATGGAAATTCAAAGACATTGATTTATTTCCAAGACGTTATGTAAATTCATAATCAGGGCCTTGACAGATGACGACTCTAAAGGTCGACAGGATCAGTCAGTAGGTAGGGCGGAATCAGACATTTTTAACTCCTTTTCTTAATTATCTTTTCTATTGTCATGCATATGAAAATCGATACCGTTGGGCAAATTTCAATCCAATGTTATATTATTATACAAGCCCTAGCTTTTATCTTCACGGTACGTGACGCTAGGCGATGAAGCAAAACGTTTTCTTTGTCTGCGTTTGCGCACTTTTATTAACTTCACCTTCTCTCTTTGCGAACCAAGTTGCGAGCTTTTGTCTTTGCGTTTGCTCTCAACCACTGTCATGTTATTATCTGTTAAATGTTTCAACGCCAACAAAGTTAATAGCGCGGTTAATTTGCAAGCAACGATGCGAATGAAAACTTTAATTGAGCGAGGTGGCAGTTCTTACCAAGTTGGGAATTCCGGTATTGATTTAAACCCGGACGCCACGCCGTGGTGGTGGTAGTTATCATGTTTTCGCTGTCGTAACAGAATTAAGCGTCCATTGAAAGTGAGCAATGATGCACACCATGGTTGCTATGGAGTAAACACATGAGAGAGCGCATGTGAAGAGTATGGATGGGAACCACGTGTTTTTGCACAAGCAATAATAAACTTCTTGGTTGCTTGTAGTACCTCTTTAGTTTGTGCAATATTTCTTTTCGATTACCCTTGCAACATTTACCACGAGACTTTTCTTCCGTGTCTAACAAAATGCGAGCTGTCAGTTAAGAACCTTACAGTTCTCACAAGGTACATTCTTACCTCTCCGTCATTTCGTAACAGTGACCCAGTCCGAAAACACATGCAGCATGACGAATCTTTTGCCTAACATAGTATGATTTTATCCTTTGCTACAAATCCTGTACAGTAGTCATTACGAGCTGGAAATCCAGCTCCAGTTTTCCCAAAACGTGTTACACTGTTCAGCACTGCATTTGCAGTTTTTATCTCACAATCAGAATCAACTCTTTCGCTCTCATGTCAGCACTTTTTTTCAATGGTGGATACTACAACGACCATGTCAGGCCATTACAGTGAGTTTAAAAGGGTTCAAATTAAAATCCAGGACCAGTTTACTGCAATCAGAGCATTTGTGACATGATAGTCGTATTATTCAGCCACTACGTTGTTATCTCGAGCATTATATAACTTTTGTTGGAGTGGAGTATGCTCTATTGCGTGTCGTTGACAGCAGTTTGGAAAACGTAACTATCAAAATTGCCTTCGAGAGTGAGTATATCTGAAGAGAAAGTTCATTTTCAAATAGACCACGTCCTTATAAGAGAACTGATTTGAATTGCTGACAGTTAGTGATCGAGCAGACTTTTATGGTTGATTCCACCTTTTATTAGCTCTCTCTCTCTCTCTTCTTTTACGCACATCATCTTTAGCTATTTAAACCCTAGTGCCTAGTGCAGGCCGGGTTTGGCCTAAGAAGGCTTACTTACCTTTTCCAATTCGTTTCTTTTCGTCACGAATTTTGAAACCACGGGAGAAAAGAGAATCGAAAAATAATACGTAAGCAGCATAATCGATATCGGCAGCCGCACCTGTGCAAAAGTTTTTGGATGATGCACTTGTATGACTCCCATCCTTTGCACATCTGAAGTCAAATACGCATAAATTTACAAAATCTTCAGGATTTGGTTTCCAAAGGAAAATCTCAAATTCTTGGATGTCACTATCAGCCGATTTGACTCTCACACCTAATTCTCCTCACCTTTAATTCTTGGCTCATGACTTCAGTTTTCTCTCTTTTCTAATGTATGGATACTTTTTTGGGAAATAAGCGCTTCCTAATTGGAAATGGACAAACAAACCTCACTACTTTTGCGGTACAAGAGGATTAATCAATCATCTTCTAAAACTGTAAAGGAAGTTCTTCTTGGCGCTCATAAACATGGCGGATGCAAATCTGCCTCCTTAGGCGACAAAAGTAATTAATTCTGACGATGGATCTCCTTTTCTATACGCTTGTTCAATATTATTTGCTGACCAGCACGCAAAAAGCATGCAAGTGGATTCTAATTCAGCTCCATCATCTCCTGTAGTATCATCATGAGACTGCAGTACAATAGCATAGTATGCAGGAATTATCCTTGTTAAATTAACTCGGTTGGTAAATGATATTCAAGTTCATTGCGAAACCATGGAGAATTTGCTACACTTTCTGTTTCATACATTTTTAAGTCTAGTTCAAGATTGTTTCGCCACTGATTGATTCTGCCGGCTTGGTTAAAGCGACTAACTTTTTTGACTTAGTTTTTACCAGAAAGCTACTCAAGCATCCGCTTCAATTTCATTAAATATCGATTAACCCTCTGGCACAAAGCGGTCGCAATCCACGAACCCATTGAGCCGTGGACAAGCGTTTTTGTCATTGGTTCCCGAGCTACAATCAGTGGTCTTTCAAGTTGCAATTTATTGTAATTTCAAAACCAGACGTGCCTTAAACATCATCGCTGTCGATTTCGAATTTCGCCTCAAATTTAAGCATCCGCGGTATGGACAGGCAGCTAATGTATATGGCTGACTTTTGAGTGACATCGTCACCTCTCTGTAAGATACGGCCACCGGACAAACGGCATCGCTTACATCAACCAGTATTTTACCGCAACACTTGGAGAATTATGTAATCGTGCTCTAATTTGCTTACCGTACGTGGAATTGTCCACAAAACAAGTCTTTTAGCCGCAGAACTCATATGTTCCCTTGTGAAGGATTGTGTTCAGTTTCCTCAACCGTGGATATTTTTTGTTTCCCATAAAACTGCAAATCAAATCAACCACTACGTCCAAGACAAGTTTTCCTTCCCACAATCGCTTCCATCGAATCCCCAACTAATGTACATAAGTATGTGCTTCTCTGAAGCTGCAAAACATAAGCAATTAGCAGCAGGGTGTGCTGCTTCCACTGTGTGTGTCTGCACATCAGTTTCAATGATTTTCAAAGTTTGTGAACAGAAACAAAAGAAACACGTGTTTACGTCTTACTGTGGCAATCTTCAGCAGAGATGAGCATACACAAGCAAGTTGATGATGACTTGCAGGCTTTTGCACTTGCCTTGCACTTGAGTATTGAAAACAGTTGTTTACAATTTCAAACTTTTAGAAAATGGAATCAGTCGTCGTATTTTTGAGAAACGGAGTATTGAATTGCTTTCTTAAAAACTTAAATCGTCCGTAACGATTTGGATTGCAATTGAGCTAGGCTATGCAGCCAAATATCTTTTTATGAAAGTCAAATAAATTCATGTATTTCATCTTTTGTAATGGCATTAGGCTTTCCCATTTAGATGATTTGCACTTAAGGTTAGATACTAAAGTTCAGCTTGATTGACTTTAGTGTGGCAAAGCTTTTTATAGTGACAGAAACGTTCTGTTTTCTTCCGCAATAACTGTAATTTTAGCCGGTCCGTTAAATCATATAAGCGAACGCAGACGTTGGAACAATCATGCACCGGGCCTCAAAGAAGGTTCACAACTCTCACAATGCCGTAGCCTATTATTATACATTGTAGTTGGATTTGCAATAATGGCAAGGAAACGTTCAGAAGCTCTTGCTTACGAGCCATGATTAAGAGAGGAAGGATTAAGAACGGTGCTGAATGAGGCGTGAAAATGTAATGAGATGATCGCATTCGCATCGAGAGAAGTTGCACATGTAATGGTAAGGTTACAGCAAAATCCCATTACGTTGTCTAATACCTTGAGACTGCTCTTTGTATCAATGAAAAGAATAGTCTTTGCCACGAATGCCATGACGGAGCAAAGTGGAGAGAAACCAAAGATTAAGCTGCAATTAGCACGAACGATTGCCACCAAAGCAGTGAATACATGTAAAACGCCTTGAAGCTCCCAACGTTACCAAGTGGAAGAAAGGTGGTGCGGTTTCACAAGCATAAAGATTTAGCAAAAGCATCTCACGCATAAAGTAACCACTTACAAGCCCTCTAATGCAGGAGCAATGTTACTTTGTATCGTTTCATATTCGTCATATTTGTCTATGCTATTATCTAAAGTCATTGATATTTCGCTAGTTATTAGCTGAGATGATGCACACTTTCCTTTTTACTTCCTTCCTTCTCCATCTCGTCTCCTTCCTTCATCCTTGCTAGAACACGACTAACTTGTAAAATTCGCTAGTGTCTTGTTCAACTTTTTCTACATCTCCACACAGCTAACATGTTGTACTTCCGACTTTTTTTTCTCTCAAACGGCACAATGTTCCCTTTTCGCGTCTCCGTCAGCTCAATGACCATCTCACTTGCATCTCGGCTAATAAGCTCTGTATCACGCCAATCACTCGCAAAAGCATTCTGGATTGTTTGTGCGAATTTTTTCATCGCGGATGTAACTAACACCTCTCCGTCTTCTTCCTTCCCCTGTCATGGGCACACAGAGCCGAGGTACATGTACGGTAAATGGGAGCCTAAAAAACAGGTTCTGCTTCGCCGTCTTTTGCGTGTCATTCAGATCATTTTGCATGCAATTTTGCATCAATTCCGCTTAAATTACGGATATCTCACCCTCACCCCTACCCCATTAGCATTAACAGAGGTCTTCCTCTCCAATCCTACGCAGTTTTGCATCAAACAACCGCTGCTGTCATTCAGTAGCACACGTGCTAACGTTTTTCTACTCTGAAACACCTAAATGATTGATTTCATTACACTTTGCCGCTGGCTTTCCGTATGGTTTGCTTGCTACTCGTGTTTCCTGGATGTCATCATTAACTCCTTCTTGCTTCGGGCTTCTCCCCAGTCCTGCAGTTACGTACATGTCAGTTGAGGGAATTTTATTCCTCAGTAAGTTCGTCTTTTCGCATATGCAGTTACCTTGAATTTGAAATTGTTTTAGACAAGCAAAGAACGTCACTCATCAGTAATGTAAGAGCATCAAATGAACCGACGAGTTATTTGGCACGCTTCACTCATTCCTGACAGTATTGTTTGTCAGCAGCTTATGGCAGTTGTCATGCCATTACGAACTTGAAGTGCTACAAGCACTGCTTGTCGTTGTGAACATGCTTGGATTTCTCCTAGTCTTTTCTAAGTTGGAGTTGCAATTTATTTCACAAGGCAACTCATGAAATGCAACACAATGGAACTGTAAGAGCTGGAATAATATTTGATGGCAGTCATCTATTTAAAGCTTACTTTTTGTTATTTTTTGCATAAATTCGTCAAGCAGCGAGTGCAAAAATAAGTCTACTTTGCCATTTTATTCAAGGCTCGCTTCGCTGGAAGTCCCAGTTTATGTACTAAAACATGTAATTTGAAATTTTTTACAACACATCTCCATTTAATTCTGCTCTCTGCAATGCATGGTGTGTGATGACTTTGCTTCGGATAATTTATTCCATACGCATCAAGGCATCATGCAAAGCTAAACTTAACATCAGAGATACCTGAGCTTTTTCAAGAGTTGGAATTGCTGCAATCGTCAGGCAGGCAAAACGGCTGGCAAATGCAATTTATGAGTACTGAAACAAGGAGGAAAATTACCAGGTTTGCATGCACAATTTGGTGATAGTTGGCCCTAAACAAAATCAACTCAAGAAGAGAAATCTTCTCTACAAAGACATCAACCCGTGAATCTGCACAAATAATTCATTCACGTCAGAAAAAATCGCTCAATCTGCTCCTGAATTTTTATCCTAATTGATATACGAAGTACACATTTCCTCGATTCAGTTTTGGTTTACCATATGCAATTCATACTGCTGTTGGCTTGCAGTATTGGTTTGGTTCCTCATGACACCATGTGCGGATTTCCGCAAAGCAACTTGTGGTTTTTCTTTTGCTCAGTCAGCAAACAGCATTCACTTCATCGAAATGCGCTCATTATCGGCTAGTACTTGAGGTTAATTTTCCATTATTGCGGAATAGCAGTAACAATTTGACTCTTCTTTTTTCTTACAGTGGAGGCGTTCACAGCATGCCAAGTGCATCTTCAATTAAATGGGTAATTGTGGCAAATCCTGACCTAGATACAGCTAATGATTACGGACATGGGGATGATTACATTTGTTCTGGTAGCTTCCGTTGCAAGATCAGCAGGATGGAAGACTATCATTATCGGCCAGAAGCTGAGTTGCTGTCGGTAAGTACTATATTTTCTTTCTTTAACAGAGAAATAGTAAAAAATCCATCTATCTTATGTAACTGTAAGGTGTAAGGATGTATGCATAGCTCCTTCAACCTTTAATATACAGACAATTCGCATTCTGTATTGTACACTAATACCTGTGTCTTTTTGACTTCTGTTATGTTTACTCAACTTTGCGCGGTAAATTCCATAGTGGATACAGTCCCTCCGTTCACCTGGGTCAGTGCTTTTGATTCGCACTTGTTTATCGAATCACATCACGAATAACTACCAGTTACAGAGCGCGGCACCCAAAACTTAGTATTTTACTCGAACGTTTGCCTAATTCAATCCGCATATTTTACCTACCGACAAAGGATGAACGGACAGGTAAAGCAAGGTGTGTGTCTTTTGCCATGAATCGAACTTGACCTTTAGACCATATTATAGGTAGCGGTTCTTGAGAATTCGACTGCGAAAATTCGTCCGCAAAAGCAGAATAATTCAAGTAGGATCGCACCTTCAGGCTTGTACCTCTTGCAACTCTATTACCAGCCAGTTAATTTTCCATTAGGATACAATTTCACGAGTCAATACAGCATTACGTTAGTCGAATTCAAATAAATCGTTTCTTCTATAAATCTCTTTTACGATGTTGTACACGTTGAGTCGTCAGACGAGTCCTTTTTTTTGTAAGGGTAGTAGAACCAGTCACTCTGATTGTTTGAAGATGCCATTTTCAGATGTCTCTGGAACACAAAACCAGACTAACAACAAATTCCTACAGTAATTGAGTTATCAAAAAGTCTTCGTTGAATTTAAGGAGCTGGTTCTTCAGAATGGATAAAAATTTCAGTAAATACAGGGGTTTACTTCAACCACTTGAGGTGAATTGTAAGTTATAATTTCCATTTAAGTGACGCAGAACCCGCCTAAGACCAAGTGAACCGTATTTAACATATTAAAGGGAAGACTGCCATTCAAGTTTGCATGCTGCTTTTTTCTATCGATTACATGCATGTGCGTTGTCAATCCCAGCGGTAGAATCACTTCTTAATCGAACGGTTTCCATGGCAGCAGTTGATCATGGGTACGAAAACACGAATACTTAATAGAAATTTATCGTAGGAAGAATATTCCTTTCGGAGACTTTCACACATGTAAAATCTCATACCGTCTTAAAACCTCGCTTAAAAGCGGCTCCTTCTCTGTTTTCCCTATACGAAGCTTTGCTTCGAACAGAACAGTTCGGCATATCTTGTCGTGACATATGCGGACATGATACGAGAATTTATGACTTTCAACTCAGGAATTTTTTTGTATTAAATAGTCTCTTGGATGATTTATACCCCATTTTCTTCTTATCTAGCTGTTGTAATGGGCAGCTGGAATTGTATACGACGGTTTTGTATTCCTTTATGTTTATCAACCGGGCTTTGGCCTCATGTTTTTCAAGACTGTGCCTTTAAAAATTGGAAGACTTGTAGGTTTCAGTAAAAGCGTAAGAGACAATAAAGAAAGGCTTTTCCATGAATGTAGCCTAATGTACAATCTAATAGGTCTAATATTTGATTCCCTTGTCTGATTTACGCGCTCAATGATGTAATTATGACTAGACCAGACTGGTAACAAGGGTAGAAGCCGTATCTGCTACTCTTGCAGCAAGCAAGGGTCGCTGTGTTGACAGACTCAGGTTATCTGTTACCTAAAAGATTGCAGCAGAATGTAAATCACGTAATGTTGATATCCCGCTGCAAAAATTTATTTCACTTTCTACTCTCGAGAAAGCAGCGGCAGTAGCTCGCTCGAGCAATAAGTTAGATGCCACGCTTAACCAAAAAGTACCAAACGGGAATTGTCGCCCTTCATGTGGCTCGTGTAAACTGCTTGGAGAGGAGGAATTCTGTGATTGCAAGAGGATTTACAGAACTCACATCAGCTTTTCAACTCAATATTAACGTGCCGAAGCAATAAAAAGGCCTCGTGTGGTGGAAGTGTCTGTTAGAAGTGTCGTTGCATATTTGCTCAGGGCAAATAAATATCAGCAAAGCCCATGAATGCCATGTCATAGCGATCTAGGATTACCGTATAAGAATGTGACCAGTCCTCTTGTAGAAGCATGATAGCAAGCTTATTGCAAACGCTGCAATATTTAATAGTTGCGTTGCGTGCTTTGAAAATTTGCATTTTACCAGCTAAGGCAGTGCGTACTTTCTCCAAATCTGACTGAGGAGACGAGCAAGCAGCTTTGGTAAATTGAAAGTCTTTTGAAAAGTTTCGCTACAAAATTGCTTACTGTGCCAAAGTCTGAGGAAGGGAGTAATTGATGATTCATTGAACGTGTTTGTCCAAACGTCCCATTCATCTTCTTCAATGTATCTGCATCTATCCTCATGAAAGAGCAATCAGCTTTAGGGAATAGTATTGAGGCGGGAAGGATTGTAATTAAATGATATCGTATATATTTATTTCAGATCACCAGATTGCTACCCCTTTACCAAGAGTCAGTTCCTCCGAATGCCTTATAAATCCGCCAATGTGCTCAAGACATTAATGGACTCGGAAATCGGGAAACGTAACGGAGCAGCGTACAAGGATACCATCCGAAACTTGGCCTTTCTGTGGGCATTACATCGTGGTGCTCGCTATGTTTTCGACGCTTACATCGATGAGTACCAATCAGCAGGGTGAGTTACTTCGCTTTGTCTTTGTTTCTATTGTAAAATCCTCTCATTTTTCTCCTTAAATGCAATTAATCCAAACATTTGAAAGATTTAGCATCGCATTGTTATTCTAAATAATGCATCCGTTTGTGCATTGGCTAGTTCCTAAAAATTTCCCTTTCATTTTACTCTCCTGCGATCCTCCTGAGATGAGATGCAAACAAGTTGTTTAATCAGCGCTTGTACAGGAAGTAGCCATGTCAAAATCATGCTCAGCACAATTCGCAGACGCGTCTAACTCCCTTTTCTTTCTCCGTATAAACATTATAGAACTCTGTTTATGTAATCTGAAAATTTAATTGCTATTTCCATTCTTTGGCTACTTTCTGATTTCTGATTACCTTTTGATACTGACTGAGTGCACTGTCGCGGAATTATATGCTGTTGTTGCTAAATCCCAAACATGAATAATTTTTATCGCCGTACTTCCCTTTCAACTTCCGTTCTTCCACGCTGTAAAAGAAGATTGTCATCCTTATGAGACTTGTGCAATGACAGCAGCGACGTCTGAACTTCTGCCCCTATCGAGCAATCTTTCAAATGCCTTACCGCCGCAACTACTAAAACTTTTCAGTAGCAACGTTGTCAAATATTTGAAAAGGTCAGAATCTAGAGGCAGTGTAAACTATTACAAATCCAGCGTATGGCGTGTGTAGTAGCCCATCTTTTAACGAGGATCAGGACATTCCTAATTACAAAATACACATCCGGACACCATAAATCAGGCATTGCGCATTTTATAAAAAAAATTATGCAAATAATGATTTTGCACTTATTTTCAAGTAGCCCACTGTGGCAAAAATATCCTGGTGGGGCAATGTTTATCTGAAAGCGAATGTATTGATTCGTGACTTCCTGCATCAATTCTCACTATGTTGCGAGAAACTTGATGTGCACTTAACGTGTGTACTTAGAACATGACTGCAATAATTCTATTGTTGCAGGGTAAAACTTTCCAAGTTCGAGGAAGAATTCAGCCGACAGTTGAAAAAACTTGCTTTGGACGAGTCCTTGGCTTTGGTGGAGGAACGAAGCCGGAGTCGAACGAATGTGTACAGAAACCCATACAGTCATTTCGGCCGACCTGACGTGCGACTGCTGCCAGGTCCCGGAAGTAGTGCCAGTCGATGGAGCAGTTTCGGACAGGTGTTGCACCAGCACCACCATCACTACACCTCCATCAACCTCGAACACGGTCATAGTTCGTCAGCGAAAACCAGCCACAGAAATCAAGAGTACCCTACTTTCCGCATCTGTGAAGTTCGTCCGCCATCAATTGAAAAGGTAAGTGCTGATTAGC
>VRMD01003565.1:0-10672 GCA_009872375.1 Sminthurides bifidus | reverse complement strand
CCCCCACAACCGATGATAAATATCTGAAGGCCCCCGGAGGTATACATACACACATACGGAGGTGAAATACACTAATTGCAATGGCATCAGCACCACAGATACTCAAAATGTTTAAAGGATTCGATACAAAAGGGTAATCGATAAACGACAACTCACAGTGGGTCAAAATCTTTCAAAAATCGTAGCTCCGCAACCGGTGCTCCGATTTTTGAAATTCTTGCACCAATCGAGAGGTCTCGAAGGGGGTCAAAATTGACCAGTGAACCGTTTTAAGGTTCAGGGTCAAATAGGGCCCCTGGGAGGTTTTGACCCCTCACCCCTGGGAGGTTTTGACTCACCTATGCTATGGTTACCACCCAGAAGCTAATTCTGAAACTAGCTGGTAACGTTTCCCTCCATTTCGACGACGTAAACTTGCTTGTATCCTAACAAAGGTAAACTCATGTTGTAGCCATTGTAGTGGTCTTTCGAACGACATGCCATTCATTGCGTTTGAAATCGGTTTCACGGAGCTGTGACCGTTAACTTTTGGGCATTCTCACCCTGGAGTTAGATCATAATGGGACTTTCTTTACAGCTCCCGAACGCATGCTTCAAAATCAATGATATTCGAACTTGTCTGAGTCCTTGAGATGCTCTTTCGAATGAGCCATGTCTTGTCCCAATCCGACCCTTGGTTGCTGAAAAAAACTGTCGCCAAAAAACCGACCTGCGGGTCCATATACTAGCTACCGCTAGTGAATCAATCCCTTCCAATGTTCAAAGCAGCATGTCCTTGAGATGCCCTTTCGAATGATCTATGTCTCGTCCCAATTCAACCCTTGGTTGCTGAAAAAAGCTGTCGCCAAAAAACCGACCTGCGGGTCCATATACTAGCTACCGCTAGTGAATCAATCCCTTCCAATGTTCAAAGCAGCAGCTTTCGCATGGCGCAAAACCGTAGACTTGACAAATGGTAGTAATCGTCCAGCGATTCTTGCAAAGAAATTACCAATACCATTCTCTCGCTGACGGTATTAGTCGGTCCGATAAAACGCAAGTCCATCAAGCCCATGTCCTTGTTGCAATGGGATGAGAACTCCATTATCGTATGTCGCGTACAGGCTCATTGTTTCCTCCGAAAGTGAAGTGTACAATTAAAAGGTTAATCTCTCAATGCGGGCTCCTCACCACTTTCATTTGCTATACATACATGTACCGAGTCAAAGATCGGATTATCAATGGCTAAATAGTATAAGGGCGTGAAACTTCTACTAACAATTTTTTTCGAAATCATGTTCGTGCGTAACTTTCCTTAAAATAGGTGCCATAGTATTATTAATGTGCTGGTTACTTATGAGACTGCTGTAAATAAATAGCTGTGTATCGCCAACGTATGGCATGATTGCACCAACACCCGTTTCAAGGTGGTACTTGAAATTTGCAAGCCGTTGTGCATCCGTGTTTATATCATTGCTATCATTGTATTCAAAGCCCTTTGAACTGTATTTCAATCCTTTTAAGACTCGGTAAGCATGATTATTGCCTAAGCCGACAAGGTGAGCCAAATTGTCGCTAATTATAAATCCAACCAACTCATTAGATCGTCCAGCAAAGTATAATCTATTATCTATCAGCATATACTGAGCATTGGCGACTTTAGACATCTCCTCTAAGACGTCATATATGCTGTTTAGTGAATTGCTGAACATGAATTCCGTAGATTTATTTTCTCCTGCTGGCCCAGCTGTGACAACCTTTCCACCAGATTCGTTACGGAGAGCTTTTATGTATTGAACATCAATTTCCAGGTTAACATATTCCGTTGACACTAATAGTACGTCGAAACCATCCGGATGCTGTTTGTCCTCAGAGACTGTCGTTCCATAACTTAGTCCGAGTTTTTGGTTCAGTATTGAGGTGAATTCAAAGTCTATCATAGAAGGTTTTGCATAAGTTCGAAACTGAATATGCCCATCAATCAACTTGAATTGCTTATGCATTTGAACTTGTTTCGGTAGAGCTGATAAAATATCTTCGACAGTGCAAAGATCTTTTTCTGCAAATACGTCTGTATAACGCTGAATGAAGGTCGTTCTTCTGATTGGATCGTAAACTTCATTGCAGATTTCCTCAAACTGAGTACTCATAACTCCAAGTTTTTCACCTTTTTTTATTGTTACTTTTGAAGGAAGATATTCAATTTCAGTAAGCGCAACCTCGTACTCTGCATCAAATTGTATTCGGTTAGACAAGTTGTTGCGAAAGTTGCAAATTGTGTTATCTGGGTGATACTTTGCTTACCTAGCACTAGATAAATACATGTAAAAATTAGCCATGATTAGCTAAATTCGATATGTGCGTACAAACGCGGAGACAGTAGTTCTACAATAAGGACACGCCTGGACTTGACTAAGGCAACTTGGAGAACAAACTGCGTGACTAAAAGGTAAAAAGACAATGCATGCTTCGTACTCGTAGCAAACTTTACAACTAGTTACAATATCTTGAGCTTCGGCCGTTTTAAGCTTCAAATTTATTATCTCAACATGGCAACATCTCGGAGAGAGTTTTTGATGTGTATCCATGAGGGATCCATTGCAATCATCCAATACAAGATTACACCAGTAACAAATAACTCTCTTATTATGATGGCTCCAGTAAAATCCCGCTACAGCCATGGTTCCATTCTGCTCTTTAGTGGTGTCTCGTCTTCTCAAGTAAGATGGTTATAAAAAGGATAAAATGAGTTTATCCAACCTACGATAGTCCGGATGACAAGGGGGTTGGAACTTAAATACGCCAGCCATAGTATGAAGGGCTACACTGAGCATGCACATCTTCAATTCTTCTCGTTCTTCCCACGTATACTTTACACGCCCCTCTAGATTACGAGGCAAAGGAATATTTCCAACGTCAGCACCAAGCAAAAACGGGCATAATGGACTGTACCGCTGATGTTCTTCAGCTGGAATATCCCCCGGTTCCCATTTCGTCCATCGCTAGCAACAAAAGGCGCACATAACCGAGTCTTTTCCACCGCAAAAATACATTCCTATTCGCGCACAGTCTTCTGGGTTGATGAAATCGGGCCATCTTTCAGCCACAGCGAAAGTCTCAAGTCTGTTAAACTCCCTTTTCAACGTGAAAAGCTCCCCACTTAGGGAAACGGGTTCCATAATTGGTCTTCGTCGTGGTATGTTCCCATCTCCATTCCTCAATAACTTGCAAAGGGGGGACAACCGATGCTCAGCTTCGTTTTGTTACAACAGAAGCACTGGATGTATGAGTCATTATTGCCGCTGCGATAGTGAAACCTTTTCCAAGCTAAAATGCCGTCGTCGCAATATGATGGGGCACATCTATCGCGGAATATTTTGAGTCGAAATGCTTCACAGCGAAGATTGACCCAAGTTGGTGATAGCTTAGTCGCTGAAGTAACCATGTTTCACATGTGTAGTATTCACACACCAGAGTGATAATGCTTATCCAGACAGAAATTTCACCAACTTTTATAGGTCTTGAAAGTAACGTGTGCAAAACTGCATGCTCGGCATAAATGTAGTGTAAAGGCATGCTGACTGTCTGAGTCTCTTTGGGAGACTCAAACTAGTCGCATTCAAAATAGCCACCGTGAATGTGTCAAGTAACATGCATCTATGTTTTGACATATTCATCTGCGGTACATATCCTGCCGGGTTGTCATAATGTACCCTGTGAATACCCTGCTGGGCTGTGACAAGGTACCTTACACACTGGAAAATAACATGTGCTATCCCTTCAGCATGGTGAAGGGCACCTGCGTATCCATGACCTTAAGTTGCCTTAGGTATATGGAAATAACATGCGCTATCCCTTCAGCATTGTGAAGGGTACCTGCATATTCCTTGACCTTAAGTTACCTTAGGGATAGGAAAATAACACGCGCTATCCCTTTAACATTACGGGCAAAATAACACATTTACGGGTATTAGACACTCTACTCGTGTGTCAAAGGAGCAAAGCACGAAATTTTGCAGCCTACGGCCAAATGCAAACAAACGAACCTTTTGGCATTTACGACACTCTCATCATCGATTTTTTTCGTCCATTGCCAATCCCAAAAAATGGCGAAATGCATTGTTTGACAGTTGTTGAAGCAAATTCTCGTTACATATGGGCATTTGCATGCAAGAACACAACCGCAGAAGAAGCTCTTAAACATCTGTTCCGCAACATCTTATTTAATTACGGCATACCCCGAGCCATAGTGTCAGATACTGCTTCTACATTCCAATCGTTGCATTTAAAAACTACACTTGCTGACCTTGGCATAAAACAAATATTTTCTTCCCCATACACACACGATTCCACCAGTATCGTGAAAATATCTAACCGGATCTTGCAAGACTTAAAACCTTATGTACAAGACAACTACAGTTCGCAGCCAACGTTTACCCTACCTGACCTTCAGTTATATAACTTGCATCAACAACGTGACAAAACTCCCTCCAGCACTTGTCCTATTTGGCTTCTTACCCACGTCACCTTCAGATCTAAAATTTCCTTATGACTAAAGCAAAGACGACTTTGTCTCCAGGTGGAAACTTGTCCAAGAATATCGCAAGCAAGCCGCAGCCAACATAAAACAGGCCAGTTTGCTGAGAAAACCATCAGTTGATGCAAAACTGACCCCAAAGACATTCAAAACTGGAGATAAGGTGCTTTTGGAGTTTCCACTCCGCGCAGGAGAAAACTCAGCATTACGATATAAATTCTTTGGACCATACGTAATAGTAAGACAAACTTAAGCAAATACTTACGTTGTCGATCCAGCGCCATGGAGTAATCTCACCAACAAGGATAATCAAATAGCCCACGTAAGTCGTATGAAACCTTACTTCTCTTCCAAAACAACGGATACGTCTGTTCATACTCAGTTATCTGAGAAATTACAACTTCCAGTGTCTGAAACCCGAATGAGGCGTAGTCCAAGGCTTCGGACAATGTCGCCCGTTAGCACAATTTTCCTGCTCGCCGTCTTGCCACTACTACTGTTAGTAGCGACAAAACCAGACTCAAGATTCGTGGTATCAACTGGAATTAAGCTCGGTCACTTAACTGATAAGATCGTTTATTTCAAATCAGTGCCGCTCACACTTAATGTCATCACCAATGCCACGGACACTCGATTTGAATCCACTCAATGTGTCTTCCCAAATATCACGGATGTGAATAACTACACTAGAACCGACAAATATGAGGCAAGTAAGATGTGTGCTCTCATTGACGACCTTCGTGCCCTCCCACGAGATCAAACGCTGCGCCTAAACCATCTTCTTGACAACATGTACCATGTATTTTCTCCTCCCGCGAGGCATATCCAGTCGGAAGAAATGGACACAACCATTGCAAATTACTCTGATCCAAAACCAATGCTGCGAAATCAAAAACCGTCGTAGACTAGTGCCAAAGAAGACGATGAAGACTAGCCAATCCCACGCGGAAAACGGTCCATCTCTCCATTATCTTATTATGATCCAAGAAAATACACTGCTTGGCTTCATTCCACTATGTTTGGTACTTGTTCAATAGAGCAGGCCAGTGAACTCAGTGCCACGGAAATCGCGCTTAACAATTCCATGAACACACTCAAATCCCGGCTCCAGCAAGACCACCGTGTACTGATTCAAGTAAGCGATAACCTTCTGAAATTTAAAAACTACACCAACACCAAACTTGAAGGTATTAATGAATCAACTCAGGAGATAGCTCGTCTCTTATCGGATCAAGCAACAAACAACGTCCTGTCACGCTTTTACTTCAACTTAGCATTTGAGGAAATAGTTGTCCAAACAAAAAACAGTTTGCGTAATACTCAAGCCTTGATGATGGAGTCATCCTTCCAAAGTTGCTTACTTGGTTACTTACCAGGATCACTGATTAATCAGACTATTCTTAGCAAGGCTTTGTCACGGCTTCAGACGTCACTGACTACCCAACGGCTAAAACTCGCAATAGGTCGGGATAATATAATACAGTACTCCCAAACGCGCTAGCAAAATACAAATAGACGGACGGAGCCATTCGTATAACGCTACAAATACCACTTCTCCCTGACGAAGAACCAATGAAGGTGTACAGCGTGATGTCCTTCCCCTTCAGGTATAAATCTTCAATCTGCCGCCTCCAGCATGCGCCGGAAATGCTTGCCTTGTATAGAAAACGTATCTACCCAACCTTTTCACACCAGTTGCATTGGTCAAACAGAAACCTTATCTTTGTCGAAGAGTAGCAAGACAGTTACGAGCTTGGCACGCACTGTCTAAACCTGTTACATACCGGGGCCACAGTTCAGGATTTGGCAACCTACTGCCAAGTTAACTGCCAGGACTACAAACCTTGAAAGTATCAAATGCGTATGCTCAACACAACACAATTCGCATTAACTGCAATGCCAAACACATCTACCATCCGCTGCTCGGACGACGAACCCGAAATCTCGTTGCCTGAAACGAAGATTGGAGCCCTACTAGTAGATTTGCTATGCCATTGCTCCCTTTTTGTCGACAACAAACAAGTCATCGCTCAACGTAGCCCGTGCTTCATAGATTCTGCAACATCCGTAACTATAACTACCGCCATGCTACCAAATTGGTCTAATCTTACCAAGGTTAAACTTACTCTCAATCGACACACAACCTTGAAGCAACACGAAACGCTTGCCCAGATTTTCAACTCTAAATGGAAACGATTTGAATATGACGTTAACGCTACCACACTACATGGCCAATATTTAGAGGAAATGAATCCTTGGACGCGCACCACACAACAATCTTCCGAAACATTCGTATGGATATGGCTATTCCGTTTAACAGCCTCTCAACTAATCATCTTCTTTTACCTACACAGATTTCAAGGGACAATTGCCGTAGCCATGCTGAAGCCACAACAAGTCTCTGCTTCAGATATAGTGCTCTGTGAATCTGCAATCAAAATCGCTAACCTTGTTGCTGTTATTACAAATGCAGTTCTTTTTCTCACACTTGGTACCCTCATCATCATCCTAGCCTGGCAAAACCGACAAGCGAAGCTGCAGCTGGCCCGTACAAAAGTTGAACTACGAAAATAAGGAGATCAGACAGATTTTTCATTAATGATTGTGCTAGATTCGTTACAATCCGTTGTAGCATTTTCCTGACTGTCCGGTTCTACAGTAGACGACGTAGTTGAATCAAGGGTGATTAGAACTGAAGTGATCTGTTCTGGCATCGTTGTAGAAGCTTCTGGAATTTCCGAAGTCATCACATGTTCCGGAATCAGTGTCGAGTTCTCAATCGTGTAATTGGACTCTTTCACAGGCAGTACAGTCGATTTTTCTAAGCCCGTAAACACCCGCCATGACTAGGATAAGTGAATTAACTCTTGAAAATGATATGGGAGAGACTTGAAAAATGAGATGACATTGGAATTAGACTTAAACTTGTATTATGAAAACAAGCCATTTTTCATACACCTTAATTCTTCTTACGACAGAGAGAGATAATCTATGTATCCAACCACTCCTATGTTCTTACACTTACTTCTAGTAAGAATCTTAAGACGTGTCACCTCATGGTATTTTCTTACTAAAGAAATGCATAGGTGCCGTCTAAAGAGATTTTTCTCCCTAGAGATAATAAGATACTTCATAACCTTGATGTTGCCCACTCGCTTTACAGGAGTAAGTAGGCCACCTATAATAAACTATGAGATGGGCGTCACTAATTTGACAAATGTAAGTGACTTAAGTGAATTAACTGTAGTTAGTTAACTACGCTTGCCACTAGAGATTTGACGCTTAACAAACATTTTTAAGCCTATCCTCAATAATTCCAGGTATTTTGTTTAGTGTTGTTTTGGTCGCTTTGGTCGCTATAGCCACCCGAAAATGGATTGCCTATGCTACATAGGGTGAACCATAACGTTCAAAGTGCGCTAATTCTAATTGCTATAATTCTCAAAGTAGGCTTGCCACTTTTAGTCTAAGAATTGAAAATAGTTCTTAAGACTATAAGCTAACTACCTGATGAGTTACGAAAAGTTACATATGACAGCATAGGCTTGTTACACTTTCATGATTGATCAGATCGTGAAGCTCTGTCGAACGACTTGGAAGGACTGGAACTGATCCAAATCAAATCTCGTCCCGATAAAAGTATTGATATTTGGCTCCTCCTTCGATCCTAGTCACATCCTCATTTAGAATTCTAAGGTTACACAATCAAGCCAGATAATAAGAACGAGTAGTAAGAAGGGTCGTTATGTTTCAAACGACGTATATTAAAGGCTTAGGAGCGAGTTTAGAAATGGTGGACAAGTGCAACACGCATGGGGTAGGTGAAAATGCATAAGTGAGCTAAAGCATTTCTGCCATTGAAACAGTGCCATTTGGTTCTCCCAAGTGTGACCAGGAAGGTGAGCAAGAAGGACAGCCCCACGAACAACTGCAATCAGTTACTGTTGAACCGTAAGTCAAGACAGTTATTCGTTATCAGTAACATTAAGATACCTTTGAAAAATGCATCACGACGACAGAGACTACGATTTTTCGCTTAAATGTTGTGGTCTTATCTTAGTGGTTGGCCCTAGCGGTTCAGCTAAGAGATCTACAGTTTTGAAAAAACTGGAAAACAGTGACAATTTGTTTGAAAGACCTTTTGACGAAATGTGTTACTTCTACGACGCTTGACAAGTTCTACGAGGGATGGCAAGTTTTTATCATTCCAAAAACTTATGCTACAAGTGAAATTTGTTCAAGGAGTAGACTGGAAGATAACAGAACTGAATGATGGCACACATAGATGCTGTGTGTTTGACGACATGTACCAAAGCTTATCCTCGAAAGAATTTGAATCTTTAGCTATTGATTGGTGCAGTTACAATAATATAACCGCGATTGTGATTTCCCACTATTTTTTTCCAAGTCTTTCAAGAATTTTAAGTTCAAAAGCCAAATATATGATTTTAACAAAGCATGTGAGAGATAAACTTGCAATCAAAAACTTGCTCAGCAGAGGTTTTTCGGAAAAAATGAATCATTCTTGCGTGTTTTTCAAGAAGCAACCGAGAAAGATTATGGTCATCATTTAATTTCTTACTGTTTACAAGATCATCCTAGATTCAAATTGAGGTCTTCCGTGTTTCCGAGTGATTCTGTGTTATAATGAAGAATACAAATGGTGTTGTGCGTCGACGTTGAACATTTTCCAAATCGAAACATCACCGAAATTTGTTTTTGTGAACTGTCCCCAATTTCACGTCTGTCTGTGTTGAAATAAGGCCCATTAGTTTAACCTCATGTTCTCATCATTAACAAGAGAGTGATTTTATTCATGCATTCAGTCCGGCTTATATACCAAAACTAAGCAAAACAAACTATAATTAAACCTGCCTTAATAGCTAACTTAAGTATAAACTTGCCACGGTGTTGTCATCAAGATTTGCAATCAGGCAAAACCAAGATAGAGAACTGTAAACTAATATTACTGATGCGCATTAGATCATCAGCTTTAACCTAAACAGAAGTCAGGGTTATTGTGATAAGTTGACAGAACTTGAAGTCAACCATAAACATGTTAACCGTTATTACTCCTAATTACTGTCATAACTACAGTCATGCTATTGCCAATTCATAAACACAAACATATGATTCTATGCGATGATGTTGTTGCAGATTTCTGCAATGGCATAGAATATTCTTCAAGCTTCTGTTGTTGTAAACAACGTCAACTTTTCTACACCCCCTCGTAAACCTGACTTCGTGTATCCTCCTCAGGCTTATCTAAAGATGTTTCAGCTACATTTGTAGTCAAGGGTTGCATCTCAGTTTTAACAATGACATTCAGGTGTGCTTTCTTGACATAGTAAATCGTAAAGATTACAGCTGCGATTAAAACAACCGAAATGCCCAAAATAATTAAAGAGATAGTAAACCATGACCAGGATGAACCTACAGGTTCACTACGAAAATCCTTCAGGCTGATTTCAGGCAATGCCGGTACAAGACTCATCTTTTTCTTATACTCATCAGTTAACTTCTCAGCATTAACCTGTGCTTGTAAATGCCAATTAGCATACAACGTAAACATAGGATCAAACTTTGTTGAACTAGTCACTTCTAGTTGTTGTCCTGAAAACAAACGATTATTTATAGCAAATTTTGCTTTCAACGGCAAACTAATGACATCATTAACACACTTCTGTGTAATTCCTTCCATCGTAAAACTACTGCCAGGACAGTAAACCAGGATATGATCATGTTGAATTTTGATCTGTACAAACTGATTTGGTGATAGCCTTTCCTTGTTTACACACTTCTTAACTTCATAGTTGGCACTACTAGAGTCCGTGTTATTAATACAATTCCTGCTGGCGATGTAAATAGCATTCTGCCTGCTCGTAACACGGCTACTTGCTTCCACAAGACAGTTATCATTCTTTGAAAAAATCAAGAATTCAGGACTTGCATACTCCAAAATACAAGTTTGATTTCCACTATCATGTAATAGAGTGAAAGCATCAACCTGTAACAGACTCAAGTTATTATCAATCATAGGAATACGCATTCTCATTTTCAATTCTTGTCTATCCAGCTCATATTGACATGATTCAAATTCTGTACTTTCTACCTTACAGCTTTCTTCGCATGGTAAATGTATATCCAATAAGTCTA
>VRMD01003564.1:0-10675 GCA_009872375.1 Sminthurides bifidus | reverse complement strand
CTGTTTGTGTAATAAATCACGGAGAATTAAATTTAGACCAATGCTGTAGGTCGTAGATGGAGATTAAATTCGAACACTGTCGATTTTGCAAATAATTCAAGCACGGGTTAAGATCAATCAATTCCATTTTACTTGATGCACCTGCTGACTGCTTGGACTGCTTTGCTGGTAGATATCTGCTAGTACCTAGAGAGAACAGCTGTATTTTAAGCTAACGTGCCGTGTTATGAATGATTGAGGATTATGAGCTTTTCTTAAGCTAAGTAGAGGATGGCATGTGTGGATATCGACCACAACTTAAGAGTTTTTCTTGTGTTACAGGGTTCATTGAGAAGAATACGTGGGCGGGTCTGGAAGAATTTTACACGTCTTTAGAACGTGCGCTCAAGGAAGAATGTACGAAAGTCAACGCCAGTATAACTGCACCACCAACCCCGGCAAGTGGCAGGAGCGGTCCATACTCGTCGTCCGAACGGTCGCAAAAAGTATCCTGCACCTTCGATACCTTCGTGTCCATCACCATTGATACGACCTCCTGTGTCGGCCCTTAGTAAAGGTAATTTGGCTGTGAGATCTGCATAGATAATTACCAATGGATTGTCTTAATTTTAACTGATTGGTTTTTTCAAGTGAATCTGGTACAACCACCAAATACATTTATGTCGTTACCTTGTTTTACAGATGTTAGCGTCAATTGGAAGCGGGCGCGCACTAATGGGGGCTTCAACCCATAGTTCGGGTTCTCAAACGCACGCCGAGAGTTCTTTGGTGCTGAAAATCATTTTAGGAATTCTGACCTGTCTACTGCTTCTTAATGCATTCCTTTATGTTAAGTTGACTAGATTCGAATCCGCAAAATCGCAGTTACTATATTCGGCTCCTTCTGTCGCGTTTCCTAAGTGAGTCGAGGATGCTATTGTTATTTTCACCTTTCAAGCATTTTTATCGGTTTAGTAACCAGGATTTTGATGATTGTGATTTTGTTTTCCAGAAATATTCCGCAAAGCAATCAAGAATGGGTCACTCTCTTACAACAGCAAGAGGAGTTGCACCGGCTAGAGCTGCAGAAGTGGCATGAAATGCTGATATCAGCACTCAAGACACTACATCAGGTAGGAGCCGTGGCAGTAAGATCAGAGTTAATGCTTCGATCGCTTAGGCAGGTAAAAATTGTTTCTTAAATTACTTTTATGTGTGCTTACAGGCGGAGGAAGATTTGGAGTCCTTGAAGTTTCACATCACGTCATACAATACGGGAAGGCAAAATTTGAATGCCCTGAAGGAAGCGGTTGACGAACTGCATCAGTCTAGTCTAAAGCACAATAACGTTTTGTATCAAAGTCAAGGGAGCGATGAGAAAGAAGGCTTTACTAAATTTGATGGTGGAAGTAGTACAAATGAACAGTCTGGATTGGGACCTACCGGTTCTGACTATTTGAACGGCGATAACAGTGAAGAGCCTTCGCTCAGTAGACAAAAGAGTTTTGGAAATGAACTTTAATCATCTCACTTCCTTGCACGGTGATTTCGTTTCAATCTACCTGAAGCTCACAATTATCAGCTAATGCGCTTGATTACTATCCCACGTGATCCTATGGCACCGATTCAGTCAGAGGTGTTTGTGATTTAAGCTGAGTAAAGTTTTTAAAAAATGAAATATTATTTAGATTAAGGAACGTTGAGCCCTTTCAGAGTTTATGATTGAAGCCGAAGAGTCGGACAAGACATAAGAATGACTTTGGTTAAGTGTATAAGAAACTCGTAGATGAATGTTTTTCCGTGACAAATATTTATAGTACTTCACCGCATAATCCTCGACATCTTTTTAATACTATTCGTAAGCACCTGATGTAATAGCTAGTTTAAATGTATCCTTTATGGAATCGTACTTGATTTTTCGATATTTACAAGAATGAAATCGTGTTTCTTTTAATGCTGAGGTTGTCAACCTCCGCATCATATCAGTCGATGACGGTTGTAGCTTAACCAAAAATCCTAAAGTTTTAGTTATGAAACTGTTTATGGAACATTGGTATTTTAGACCAAAATCCAGTAACTTCGGTAAACGCAGCTGTGATTTTGGTGGTAACTACTAGCCCCTAATATTTACTGTCACCGAGTGAAACGAAATCACTGCAATACATAATGATCAGAAATAGATTTATTGTGACGGATAAAGTAATCACGGAAACAATCAATGTTCATATTTCACAAATAAAACGGAATATGATTACTTCGTCTTCTTTTAAAGAATTCTTGAATTTATTAATCGGGGAAATGTAGGACATGACGGAAGTCAAAAACAAGGATTGAAACATTCCCGGTGCGTTTCCTTCACCTCACACAATTTACACATCTTGCATAATAATACGATTACGACCCATTGCGACTGCTAGTCTTTTCCGTATCGTTATCACTTAGACCAGCAAGACGTTTTTCGACGTTTTTTAGCACCCAGTTGTGTTTAGCAACTTCTAAAGCTTCCCACTCAGCTTTAAATGCAGCTTTTGGATCTTGTGGCATTGCCATGGCTGCACCAGACATCTGATTCCTGCATCACCCGGGATTGATCAGCAGCATTATTTTCCCCCAGCACTAGCGTGTAGATGCTTCTCAATCCGAACACATTCAGAAAATACCACGAAGCTGATGAAACCCACGACGCATCCAAGCTCTGAAGTTCAACTCCTCTCTGAAGCATAGGCTTGAACCGCAAGGTTAACGGAAATGGAACTGGAATGTACAACCAAAATTGTTGAAGTTAAAGCCAATTTCATCCGTACATTGTGTTGAACAATAGTTAATAGTGTCGCCAAGATAGTTTTAAGACTGTGCAGAGCAGTCCATCTCACCTTTAGTGGTTACGAAGCCGGAAAAAGTCCAGTTGATCCAACCTCCAATCAAGATCATAGGTAAGACGTTCGTGACATTTCCCTTCAACATTTCGGTCATCATGTTTGGGTCAGACATTGGATTCTGAGGAGCCGCTGTTCTCTTTTGCGTCTTGAAGTAACCAGAGTCTTCATCGTTGAAAAAATGTCGTCTCATCAGAAATGATTGTTCTGGTAAATATTTTCCATTTTCGCGCAAGGCTCGCGCTCTAATCATAGCTTGACTATCTTGTACCTGAATTAGCTCTACTTTTTTTTGAGTTGATAACAGCATGGCAACATAGTGCCGTACTATTCCGACTAGAAATGTGATGATAATGATGGGCACAAACACCCATAACCTAATGTCAGGATCTAAGAGTAAATCGTCTCCCATTTTACTTATTTAAGACTATTTAAACCTTCTTAACTGAAAGTTCACTGAAGCTTATTTCAACCTTATATTCTCAACTTCAGTTCAGCACTATATTCGAACAGAACCACAATATTTCAGAGAGTCACAAGTGTTACAAAGTCTTAAGTGTTCTGAAATAACAGTTTCAAGGTTTTCCAAGTTCCTTCCGAAGAAGTTCAAGGGGATTTTAGAGTAATTAAGATACGTTTCTATGACAATTTGATTCAAGTCTACACTGATAAACTTCAATGCCGGAAATTCCACAACCTCTGAGAGCTCAATTTAAGATATTGTTCATTCTCTGATGAAACAGTAGAACTGGTTGGTTTGGTGTTTCTCTCGCTCCAATTTTTTTCCGGCACTTCCTTTAAAATTGCTTGCAATTAATTGCAATTTATAGCTATAATATATTATTCTGGCCTTTGACAACGATTCGCAATTAATTAATTGTGTTTTCTGAAATACACTTTATGTACATACGTAGACATTTGTTTAGAGTTCCCTCTGAATCACATCAGCTGACCCCGGGGCGCATATTTTCAAAAGAGTCAACTGCAAATTGCTTCCCTTTGGATGCACGGCTTAAGCAGGAACAGGTTTGTCATAGCCTTTAAAGTAAAATGATCCACGTTTACGCCAATCATATGCAAGGGAATTCATGGGCACTATTCGACAATCTTTCATCACACCAAAACACCGTATAGACTTGAAGTCGCTATTGAAGCCCCTGCTAATTTTTAGGAAAATTTTATGGAGGCTGTAACCCAGTCAATATAATGACTGTGAGCCTAAAAATTGAATCATCAAGTGCGAAAATCTTTGGGCTTTCAATTGGTGATGGTTTCATTCCAAATTTCGATCGTTTTAGTTCCCAAAATTGCAACCAAAGATTGATCATGTTAAAGTCCATAAAGAAGCACACTCTCAAGGATAGCCCTGATTTCGCATGAGTCAGTGTCTCTGGTTCTCGACGTTTCAGAAACGTAAAAGGTGTCTTACACGTGGTTTTCAATCGGCAGATAGGATATTTTGCACCTCTGAACGAAGTTGAATAGTCCTTTACGCATTCGTCTTGGACGCGGAGCCAGGACGAGAGAAGAGGATGATGAGGAAGAAGGAGGTGAAGCAACCCTGCCAGCTAAGCCTGTCGTTTTTCACAAGCTGTCGTTACATCTTTCTTAATACGAATCCAGCATGCTAGGTTACTTGGCGTGAGTCACTATCCACCTCTTTCCCCACAGAAGCTGAGGGGATGCCGTCATCGTCACCGGAATGAGGGGTTCGGAAACCCCCTTTCTCTCCGTTTGAATTACATGGGAAGAGGGTCAGACTTTCTCGGTGGGTGGTGCACACCAGTTTTGGAGGTTCTCTCAAGCAGGGTTTAGCTTATCGTGGAGTGTACTTTGACCGCTGTTCAATCCAACGCTGTACTTGTTTGTGAGTGTGTGTGTGTGTGCGAGACTCTCGTCAGCTTCAGCACGGCTTGGCGTATTCACACTCACATTCAACTACGACGGAGAAGGGACGAAGATGGAGGACAAGGCTGAAATCATCATAGGGAGAAAGGAAGAAATTTCCAACAGAAAGTCCGTGCAAACCATGGAGAATTCAGTGGAATCGTTATATTTTTCGATACCGGATTCGGAGCCTCAACGTAAGAAACGGTGTATCAGATTTGCTTCGGATTACAGTAACGAAGACCCGTTGTTAGTTAGCGATTCTGGATTTGCCGAATTACCGTGTAGTAACCAATTTGAAGAAAATGGCGTCACGGACGTCTCCTCTTTCTTCTCGCTGGGTATGTATCTTTACCATGTTCTAGAATATACCTCGTTGTTCTGCCGAGAGGCGGAGTTATCGACCAATCATAGTGTTTAACGAGCGAGTTTCAAAAAGGTTCTCATAGTGCGACCTGCGGTCTCCTAGATGGTGTAAAGTCGGGAATTATTATTTGTACGTTTGTAAACGGTTCATATACCGTTAAGCAGGCTGAATCAGCTGGTTTTTGCACGTGATGCGTGCACCATGGAGTTATTTTTTGGAGTTTTGTTCGACTGTGAGAACATTTTCGCGAAAGTTTAGCCTTACTTACTTGTTCAGTTACAGAATTTAATAGACTGTTAGGGTTAATTACTCATTTCACCGGTAATAACCAATTTCTGTTTTCACCTGCAATCTTTGCAGTTCTTAAACCTTTTTTCCAAAAGATTCTGTGAGAACATTTTCGCAAAAGTTTAGCCTGACTTACTTGTTCAGTTACAGAATTTAATAGACTGTTAGGGTTAATTACTCATTTCACCGGTAATAACCAATTTCTGTTTTCACCTGCAATCTTTGCAGTTCTTAAACCTTTTTTCCAAAGGATCGATTCCGCTTATGCTTTAATAAAGTTTATGTGCCTTCACACAGCTGTAGAATGATTTACTGTCTTAATTATTCGACTATGAGTCTTATGCAGTCCAGGTTCTAAGATTAGAGTAGTTGAGGTAAAGATGATAATGTTTTAATATTTAAGGTTAAATGCGGTTCATTGATGCGTTCCTTTCGTTCAAGGGATTTCCACTTATATTCTAACCCATGACTTTTTTGAATCACTTGGTGCTTTCTGTGGAACCAGGATAAGATTGATTTTGTGTTGAAACTTCAAACTCTGATTCCAATTCAATATTCAAACACGCTTTTGTGTTGGATCTAATTAGGCAATGAGTTCAGAAGGAGTGAGTCTAATCTGCTTCTCTCGATAAGGGTAATCACAGAGTTAGGAAGAAGGATCAGCTGATGAGGTTTAGTCAGTATATTTCCATGGATGTTCATTCAAAATTTCCAGGCTTGGTGATACTTGATAGAAAAACATAGGCAGGAATGTTCTGAAAAACTTTTTTCTGCCATGTGCTTGGGAAGGAAAATATTACAGCGTGCATGTCTCATGAGTTACCGTGATGAGGAACTGATGACTAGATTATGAGCATTAAGGCATGGTACTCATATGGGTGAATTTTTTCAGCTGATTCGTCGAGCACGGAATTGTTTGAAGACGCCAACCAGGATTTGTGTGGTAGCGTGAGAGCATCCTCGTCCCTTGATACTTTGTCCTTGACCACCGACTTAAGTGATTTGCCTGACCCAGAGGAGGAATCTGCAATTACGCAGGAAGCTGGAGCGGGACAACTTATGAAAAGAAGCAACAGCAGTAGTAGCAGTAATAGTAGTAGCTACGGTCCTAGTGAAGCTGGTAGCAGTCATAATAGCAGCCGGTCTAGCGAGCAAGAGAGCGACACCGACACTGGTGACTTGCTGACAGAGAAGACATTAGAACAGATAATATTTAATTGTAGCGAAATTTCCGGTCACCCAGGCAGAATTGAGCTCATGAAGCGATTCCTTAGTCAGTTTAAAGGAAATCCGGATGATGCTCAGCTACAGAGGCTACTGAATATGCTATTAAGCAGCCGTGAATTTTCACCGCCTAGGCTGCGGCTCCGGCATGTAACTTCTATGGTGGACGTTGTAAGACTGTTACGGTGAGTTCATATCTGAGAATGAAGTTATAGGATGCGGTTTTTTAAGCAGCTTTTATGTCGTGTGTTCTCCAGCTCATTGTGGGACCTTTTTGTATTTACAGATGTTCAAGAAGAGTCCTAGTTCTGACAGGCGCTGGTATATCAGTCTCGTGCGGCATACCGGACTTCCGATCCAAAGATGGTCTCTATGCCAGAGTTTCTAAGGTTCACCCTCAGCTTCGGGATCCTCAGAGCGTGTTCGATATCAGACTGTTTAGGCGAGATCCTCGGCCTTTCTTTTTGACCGCGAAGGAGTTGTACCCTGGTCAATTCGAACCCTCGTTGTCGCATAAGTTTATTCGTAAACTGGAGATGCGAGGACAGCTGTTAAGAAATTACTCTCAAAATATTGACACTCTGGAGAAGATAGCTGGCATTGACAGGGTCACCATGTGCCATGGTAAGTTAGGCAGGCTTTTGATGCATAATTTCTGAAGCTATAAATATCTGAGAGCAGTTTATCAGGCATTTTCTAACTTTTTCAGGTTCATTCGCTACTGCTACCTGTCTGCGGTGTCGAAACACTGTGAATGCCGAAGAAATTAAGGATAAAGTGCTAGCTGGAGACATCCCGTATTGTCGAAAATGTTCTACTCCTGATGAAACCGATGCGTTGAAGTATCCATTAACCCATCCCTCTGATGATTCTACCGCAAATGATACCTCAGCACAGCCTGGCCGGCGACCGTCTTTCGATGACGACGAGGAGGACTATTACCCTTCCGCAGATATGTTGCCTCTACCACCAATATTGAAGCCGGATATTTGTATTCTTTGGCGAGGATTTGCCGGATGAATTTCACCACAACTTGGAAGTAGACAAGCCGGTTTGCGATCTCCTGTTGGTCATTGGATCGTCGTTGCGCGTCAGGCCAGTTTCTCTCATTCCAGGTTAGTGTTGGATATGTCTTATTGATTTGTATTTGCATGTCAGATTTACATGTTTAGCTTTTGACGATGGCTTTCTCCGTACAAAACTCAGTCACTAACAAATTTTGTTTGAATTTCAGGAATGCTTCCGTCGCATGTTCCACAGATACTTATCAATCGCGAATCGTTACCGCACTGCACTTTTGATATTGAGCTTTTGGGGAACTGTGACACAATCATTTCTGAGCTATGTCACAGCCTTGGGAATGATTTTACTGATTTGGCAATGTCCCCGAAGTTATCAGAACTAGATAAGTTGCCCAAGACCAATCCTGCGGGTGAAGCTCAAAGTTCGCAAGATCCGCAATCTGAGGATGATATTCAGGCCTTGAAGGCTTGCTGGGAGCCAAAAGTTAATGAGAATATTGCAGCAAGGTTACCAGGTGAGTTTTGGAACGACGTTAATATTTAATTGCTCCGTCACAGGTTTTGGCATTTGTTGTCATGCGAATGGCTTGCATTCCAGAAAACTCGTACTTGTGTTGGAAACCTCGTCAATACGTTTTCGAAGGAGCAGAAGTTGATTACGATCCTGACGATGATGACGACGATGACAGTTCTTCAGACTCATCCAGCACCACAGGGAGCGATTCTAGCGAAATGTCAAGTGAAAATGTGGAGCTAACTGTGCGAACCGACATTTCATCGAAGGAAACGTCCCGCTCAGAGCAGTCGGTTGTCGAAATCCGTGAGGAAATCAGTTCCGGTGTAACAATTAATTATCCTGTAGTACACGGTGAAAAAAGCGACTGAAACAAATTATAGCTGTGTACAGATTTAGTCAGCCAAAAGCTAAGTTCCATATTGTTGGTCTAAAGGCGTACGGTTGATTTTGGGTGGGTATTACTGACTCGTGTGATAGAGTGCATTGATGGTTTCAAATATCAGTCAAGGTGGCATTGATAGAGGGGATGATTAGTCGGTATCTGCGTCTATCTTTATCTGGATGAATGTGCATGTGTAACCGTTTTTTATAGCACCTTTTTTGTTTCTACGTGGCTTGGTTAATGGTAATATGTTATAAGTATTACCACTGTAGAATTACTTTCCACCTAGTTTTATTGGTTAAGCATTATCAGACAGTAGTCAATCAGTAATTCCATTTTTGAATTGAGCCTCGTAGGTTGAGTTAGAAAAATTTGACCAAACTGCAATTGGTGGTCTCACAGCAATTTATTGCAAATCCTTACCGTACTGTAGGTCGCAGTGACGAGTCAGCTTAAGCAACAGCAAGAGCTTAGAGTTTACAACAGTTACTCTGTCGGCCCTAACGCAGTAGTTGTTCAGGGACAGTTCGTTCATATAGGAATTCCCTGTAGCACTACTTAATAACAAGTACAACTGGTTAATGATCATCTCTATGTATGAATTCGTTCTTTGGAATGTGTTAGTAACTTTGTTAATGACAGATACTGCATTTGTTGTCTTTATCGCCCACTATTGTTGAAGTCATTTTATAGGTTTGTGTTTACAAGTTTTGTACCATTTCGGTTTTTGTAAGCTCTCCGTGTACAGCTGGAAGCGTACTATATTTATTTATTATTAGTTCAATATAGGTTGGTGACAACTGCGTGAGAATGCGAATGCTTAAAGTTAATTACTTGCACTTGTTAGTGCTCGGAAAATTTCCTAGCTTTTGAGTGTTAGCGCAGTCTTTCTAAACTCCTACGAACTCAGCCTATCCCGAAGGTCAATTTAAAGTTGTTCATTACGATTGGATGAATTTTGTGATATACTACAAAAAACTGAAACTAACTGTTGAACCCAGAGAATTGTTTTACCCAGCGATAATGCGGAATAAGATGAAATCCAATGAGGACGTTTTCCCAGTAAAGCTGTAGTTTTAACTTTGGCAAAACAAGTGGGAGATGGGGTTAGCTATTTGCAAGAGAGGATGAATTTTATCCGATCTGTCGTCTAATGACATCTGACAAGCGAATTAGCAATAGATGGCACTACAACGAGTTCTTTGTGCCACCAGTCGAATGATTGAGAATCTTGCCATGATTTGTTAGCTAGTACGTAAAGGCACCCTCTGAAGACTAGCTAAGCCAAGATATCATAACTTAGCGAGTTGAGTAAGAAGAAATTCAAAAAATATTGACTGATAATGAGAAGGATTGAATGAACTTGAATGTACCACTACAGCGGATGAAACGATGTGAGTTTGTAATGCACCATGTGCTTTGTTCAAATAAGCACGCGCAGTGTTCGTTCTTAAGTAATAAGTTACTAAAAAGCAAAAAAAACTGCTTTTCCGAATACCTTCGCGGCTTCTGTAAGTCCCAACGCAAATATTCTTTGAGGCTAGTTACACTGTATTGACAGAATATGATAGATCTACTAGCGTAATTCAAGTATGTCTGAAGTTGAAGTAGAGATGAACCAGGACACCTGCAGATAAATTACGCTAATAAGCTACGTAGGTCTACTTACATCAACACTGAGTTACATGATCCGTCTCCGATGTAATGTGTGATGGTATCAATTGTAATTTAATGACGTTTATGCTGTAATTACCTCAAGCTCATCCTAATATGTTCCATACTAATCCGCAATTAACTAGCTCGATTGACTCATAATGAGATGCGATTAAAAAGATAGCCATTATGAAATTGAAATCTAACGTCTGTGTCAATGGTCGGAATTTCATATTTTTACATAACCATTCGTTTTATTCGGCGTGCGTATCAGGTTAAAATCCGTTGAGTCATGTCTGTAACCTAAGAATAATTTGGTTGAATCGCAGCTTAATACCTGTGTTTTCTGCATCTTAAACTCTATATTTCAGGTCTATACAGAAACTAAAATCTTTCTAGCTTCTAGTAAGTGAATCCTAAAGTGACGACAGTCACGAGTTCTAATTCTAATCGCAATACAGCTAAAAGGGTAAATCATAA
>VRMD01003563.1:0-10677 GCA_009872375.1 Sminthurides bifidus | reverse complement strand
TATATAAATCTCATCAAACTTTTTATACGTTGGCATAATAGCCTCTACTAGGATTTCCTTTCATGTGCCTCATTTTAACTTCCTGTGCTTCCTTTTCCCTGTCCTTGCGAATCAGTTTCCATGGTAACCCGGTCCACGACTTACTTTCCTGTCGTCGGTATCCGCTAAAAAGTTACCAACAAAGCTAATTTCTCTCCTTTCCTTCAATTCCATTCAATTAAGCCAAAGTTAGAAGGTACATTCAATGAGCAACTCCTTTGCAAAGAGTTGGAACAAAGTGTTCTATCCACCCCTCCCCCCACAAAGCAATTCATGGCAGTTGAGCATCTTGGCTTATCTTGTTGGCGATTGGCAATTAATTGGAATTTGATTCCGCTTATTTCAGGTAGCGGAAAATCCGGGAGCGTGACTCAGTCATTATCGTCATCAAGTTCACGATGGCAGGGAGCCAGCACCCCGGCCATGTGTCTAAGTATGGGTTTCTTGGCCACAGTTTTCTTCCATTACTTGCCCACTTTCTCCAGCCCGTCTTGGTCAATATTGACCCAAGCCCAGGCCATGAGCAGGAGGTAGGGAGGAGGAGAGCTTTTACAAGTGACTGTGTATCCCTCAAGAGAAGAAGAAGAAGAAGAAGCTAAATAAAAAAATAGGAAAAACTTTCTCCACTTTCTCTTTCTTTGTGTGTGTAATGTTTGGTACGCATATATACTTTCCCTCCTCTCCAACAAGAGAACGGAGATAGGAAAAGTTGTGAATTTTTATCTTTCAACCGCTGGGAGATCCCAAAGAAATTTTCCAATTGATAGACCTACCTCTTGGTGGACAACGGAAGCCATGTTATAAGTGTTCTCCGTGTCTTTCTTCCTGGGACGGAGAGAGGGAGAAAGCGCGCGCGTTTATAAACTGAAATATATGTGTGGAACGTGTGTCAATAATTTGCTGCGACGGAGGGACTTTGGTGAAAGTGAGACGAATGCCCAATACGGTCCGGCTGTGTGTCCAACTCGTGCAAAGGTAGGAAGAAAGAATGTGTCGGAATGTACGGAGTGACTGGAATCGAGTTATAATAATTGAACAAGAGATATGGATTCCACCACCTATCCAAAGCTAAAAGTTTATCTCCTTCCTAAGAGCCCCATCTGTCCCATTTACCTCCAGTGTGGAACGGGGCTGTCGCCGTAAAAGTTTTCAACAAAAAATGGCAAGAAATAGAAAAAAAAACTTTTCTCCAGCGTCAGCACCACAGTGCAGTCTTACTCCTCCATGAGTCCATGGAGTATATCGGAAGAGAAAGCTCCATCCCTCCTCATGCTTTCACCAGTGGGAAAAAACATTCCCGAATTTGCAACCATGTGAATGAAAGCAGGCTTTCACCGCCGCTAATTGCCACTCGTCATAGGGACGAATGTGAATTTTTATGATTAACAACTCCTATCCATCAACCCTTCCCGGTCTAATGTTACTTATACTTAGTGAGCTTTCAATGTTCATCCTCCGAACATTAATCACCGGCAATTCAACTATACGGATCTACGCAAATCGCCCAAGAAAACCTCCTAATGAATCCAACAACTTATCTTTTCCTCTTGCCGGGCTCTCTCCTCCTCTCCCCTTGTCATCGTCATGGTAAATGGGTCACATCATCGCTCCGATGCGAGACCGCTCCTTCCAAGTCTTTGTAAGTCGAATTCTTTCAGTCTCCTGCGTCACTTACCCCATTTCTTTCCTCTGATCCTGTCTTGCTCTCCGTCAAAGTTGCAACTTGCTCCCATTTTAATTAAACTATGCATAATTTATGTATCACGAGTGTCCACAACTCTTCAAGTCCTTTTTCCAATCTTTAACTTTTGTCTAATTCTCCTTTGTGGGTAACCGCAAGCAGATTTCGCTGATCTTGGAGGCGCACTCAAGTTATTTTCAAGTTTCACTTTCTGCTTTCTCCACGACTTTCACTTACTTTCTCCTACTTTCACCTACTTTCTGCCGCCACCTGAGGTTTACTAATGAACATTTTTGCCGATACTTTGACTAGGAATTATTTTACACCTTCATTTGCCCTTTCTATTCTCTTAGTAACTTTTAATTTTTTTCTCCTCCGAGATTTACTCTTGACACAGCTGCGAAATCTTTTGCACTCGGCTACTAAGTCAACTTTGGAGGTCAACGTTGTCAGCTGCAAACTTCATTGTTTCGGCTTGGAGTCACGACTCAAAAGTTTCTTCAATCATAGCTATCGCTTTCTCTATTCTTTCTTACTTCTCCTGTCTCCAATCCCAGGAAAAGTGAAAGCAACTCTCCTGACTTTCTAACTTAATTACACTTTCTTCCTTTGTCCTCTCCTTGTGCTCCAATAGCCTTCTCATCAACCCTTTCTCCATCTCACAAAACACTTGAGCACGTGCTGCAGATCTGTAAGGAATTGTATTTGTTCACAGATCCAATGGCGGAAACAAGAGTTGCAAACAGAGACACATTCCGTTCCAGTACCGGAACCATGGCTTGGGCATGACGATATTGTGCATTCAATTCGATCAAGTCTGACTACTCCATGTGGAAAGAGTATAGCTTCCCAATCTGAATTATGAATCAAAACTGGTACGATCATGGCAAACAAGTTGCCTGACTGTGAGCTGTATCAGCCAACATTTGTAGCTGACAGAGGATTTCGGTTTCGTATCTATTGAATGATTCAAGTGGATAAATTATATTTTGTCGACATCACATAATTCTGTCCTAAAAGGCACTTACGAGCTCCAAAGGTCTCGAGTCAACAACTCTGAGCAATAACCACTTGAAAGCCATCAAATTAGTAAGTGCAATGCTACTGTGTACACTTTCCTTTAAATAACCTTTTCTCTGTCGCTAATTCAATCTTCCACAGAGGCCAAATTACTCCCAGTCCCTCGTGCTTCAGAGAAAGAAAAGCACTAGTCAATAAAATGAACACAAATTTTTCCCGTATTATTTCAAGAGCTTTACTATGGAACTCTGAGCCCAGACGTGTTTCATGGCAAAAATCCCAATGCTCATTGTGTTATGTTTTCTGAACGACGACCAAGAGCGACTAATTCAAGATTTCGAACGAGCCTTTTTCGTTCCTACGTGTAATCAGCCATTTCTTTTAGTCGTTCAGCATGATTCCCATGGTTACAAGGTCAAATTCTGAGTTTTTAATTCAAAAAAGGTTTTTTGAATTCGCACAAATCCCACCCCGAATCAAACCTAGGGGGATATAGCTAGGGGTGAACCCAGGACCCAGAGTTGTTCCGACTTTCAAGTTTTTTACATGTGCTTTAAGCTGCAGTAAAAAGGAATTAAAAAAGGTTTCAAGTCGCAGCTAAATGCCCATAAATAACGTTTGTATCACGACGACATGCATAGTTAAATATTTGTTTTAGGGAGTCATTCCGTTATTTGTACTTCGACGCTGAAGCTATTAAATGCACGAGGCCAAGTACCAAGTTTCAGTTAATCCTAGTCCTAAATTAAAGCGATTTAAGTACTGTAAATTTTAATGTTACAAATGTGTACATAATGCATGTAAGCAATTACGTGATCTGTAAATACGTATTTAAGCATACAGTTATGCTATACGCAAACAAGGTGTCAATAGCTTACGAGTAAGGCTAAGGCTAAGTATGCATAATCTATATTAATACTACCGGTGTTGCTAAAATTACAACAATAAATTATCGTATTCCAAAACAAAAGCTGATTACTTCCTTCACTATAATTCAGCAATTAACGAGAGCCGTTTACCTCTGGTCGATTACTACCTTCATTATAATTCAGTAATTAACATGTATCATCGAGTTATAGTCGATTAGATTGCTTATTTTCAATTAACAATTGCCCTTTAGACTTTCTCATCGTTGATTTTGTCCCTTAATCTCATTCAACAATCGTTCTGTATCATTGACTTCGGTCTTATAAAATTTTTACTTTGAAACTTGTGCATGTGCCCCGATCGGTCGTACCTCTTTGCAGATTTTTTTCTCCGTCCTTCACTTTCAACTCCCTCCCATTAGCCTCCTAACCCAGCTGCAAACTTACGAGCAATCTCGCCCTGGAAGCAAATCAAGTCGATACTTTCACCAACTTTCGCTTTTCGCCCACAGGAGTGCATACCACCAGCCCCACTCCTGATACAGTGACAGGAGTAAATTGGACGGCCAGCTGCATGTTTTGCGATCAGCATCAAAGATCAAGCCGTAACTTAGCCTCGAGGCCACTTTAGTACTTAGATCCGCCTCTTATGGATTCTCCCCCGATAGGATTTACAATCACCGAAACGTTTTAACTCGTTGCAGGGCAGGAGTAGAAATTGAAATCCGTAACGTCAGCTCTCTTACTAATGCTATGAGAAATTCCAAACATTGGAGTGGAATTCATTCCCTGAATCCCAGCCTCCGCACTCCCAACCCTGGCTGTAATACCAGTAACTGAATTCAGGCTTGTGGTTAGTCGAATAATATCCTTATCCAGATTTATGTTTAAAATGCCTTCGCCTTAGCCTCCGGATGCCGGAACTGATGGCGTCTTCCCCCGCATCCTGTTCCACTTAAGAAGAGTTTTCTCCACAATTTCATCCCAGCCGAATCCAACTCCATGCAACCTCTTGCACGAAGGGAACCGAAGAATTGCACGGACAAGCAGAGAACCTTGGTCCAATCCCAATGGTGAAAGGAGTGAAAGCAGAGTTGTAGAAACCACCGACTCGGACGAGACAAGGAGAAATCATGGACGCTCAAGGATTTGTTTACCCAAACGCCTGTTTGTCTGTGTACCCAGAGGATGAATTCAACTTATCATCTTTAGGTAAAGCCGAGCATCTCAGCCCGACGTGTAACTCAAGATGGAAGTGAAATTGGGAGTATGGACGGGCAAGAGCATTTATTTTCTTCATATTTCTTTCCCAAATCCTTTCACCAGCCTCCTACGGCTCCGTGCACAAAACTAGGTCACGAAAACACCGTCGATTGATTTGCCACACTCGCCACAAAATTTCCAAATAAATGTTTACTTCAATCCCATGCGGTAAAAACAGTCGACTTGAGTCAAGTTCTTGTTGATCTCCAATCCATTCCCAGATGAGCCAGAGGGTGTAGTAGAGGTACTCTTCGGTAAAAAAAATCCTGGAAATAACAACTTAATGACAAAACTTTTACGGACCCGATTCCTTCCTCTGTTCTTCTTTTCCCCCGTTTTAGCGACTAAACTAAGTTAAATAACATTTTCAACCCGCCACCCACCCACCTAGACAGCTGCTGCAAACCTTATTAACCTCGTTGTTCTTGGGATGTGCTAATTTGAAATCCCCTTGTTTTCGCTGTCCCCTGTCATCCCCTCTGTACGAGGGCACAATGGTTTCGCTCGAGTAAACTTTCCCAGCATAGTAATTTAAGCCTGGTCCCCATACTACTGATGCTCAGCATTGCTTCCACCATGTAACAGTGCTACCTCGTGGCCATCATGAGTGTTAAAATGAACTTGGGCTCTGCCCCTGTCCCAGGCCCGTATTTAATTTCTGCTAATGCTGGTGATTTTAAGTCCCTAAAATTCACATGAAGCCCCCTCCCCCAGCAACACAAAGTTTAATCCATAGCTAATCTAGTTCAAAAAGCATTTCCATTCAGTGCCATTCAACCGTGTATCAAATCGTGCTTCATAGACTGGCCTGGCAGAACCTCTGTTTTAGCAATACCCCGTAGCCTTTTCCAGTACAAGGAATTCCATGCCAAAGAGATCCAGGACCACACCGAGCATTTGACGTTAGATCAAAATACTAGAGGTTCATCAACAAACTTACGTATAAATACGGGCAATAATTATTGAACCTTTTATCTTATTTCAGCACGTTCAATCACTCAATGCTTCTCTCCTGCTCATTTGATAAGATTGATTCCCGACTCTTATACAGGCTTTTCATCTAATACCTACCAGCATGCTCTTTCAAGTCCCTCTCTATCTATCGAGTCTCCCTCTTCTATCTATCGAGGACCTTGTCCCATTCCCCCCCTCCTCCATATTGAAGACAAAAGCCCCGCTTTATCTCCCCAATTCCAAGAACCCAGCGTTACGTACAATCCCATAGCTTTGCCCATTTGTCAAATAAGTTTGCATCCTGCTAATGCCCCTGTATACGGCTCGAGAAAGCATACGAATTTCTGGCTCGTGGCTCACACCGTGGTGGCTGGGGGCGTCACAAGTCACAAGTGCCTCAGAATGTTGCCGGCTGGGACAAAAACTTTTCCTAATTTATTCAGACTAAAACAATTTTCCACTTACTTATCGCTAATTTTCGAATCAAAGTTTAAACTTTAAAGCGATTTATGCAAATCTCTTCATGTTCTTCCCGCCTGAGCTGAGGGAAATTCGGAAATTACGGTGACACATATTAAAATCTGAGCATGGCAGGTCTCGAACTTGGTGAAAATTCCAGTGGTAAAAGCTGAGAGAGTCTCGGTCATGCCGATGCCAAGGTATAAACTTTGGTCTTAATTTGCATTTCCCTCCTAATAAGTCCAAGGAGTCAACTTTTAGTAACCTTTAGCGGCATTATGGGATGAGGTGCTCTCATACCGACTTAATTAATAGTAAGTAAAGCCTTGGTCGTCAGAATCAGTTAACTTTCTATGATGGAAAACAGGCGGGAAAGGCAAGTCTCGAAGACAGACAGCGAGTGCTGACTTGTTTTTAACTCCCCAACCCGTTCACTTTCTTTACTGAAAGGCAATGAAACTTCTAATGCATATTTCATTGCTGATGCTATTGAATAAACAATTGCTAAATGGACAACCCAGAGCTCAGGCCTTGTATTTTAGCTTACCTTGATGGAATTGAAAGCAAACATTTCCAGTCGAACACAAAGGCCATTTTAACTTTCATGAAGAGCCCAATCCCACATAAATGTATCGAATGCAACTCACTCTTTTCAGCAATACTAAAGTCTGTCCTTATGTTTTAATATTTTTGTTTCTTCTACAAAAGATGAGAGGGATTCAATTCAATATTTGTTTCCAGCGAAACGGGTTAGATTTCCCATCGAAATAGTACTCAATGGATGAATTGCTTGCTCTCTCTTCTCTATGACGCTCGGGGTTTGTGCCCCTTTGCACCCTCGAAGCTCCACCCCCTGTTTTTGCTTGCACCTTTTTTTATTCCAACAATTTTCATTCGAATACAAAAGAAAAATAAATAATAACAGGAAATCACAGCTATGTTGATCATCGTCACATGCTCTTGGTACGTGCATTTAACTTTTGACATCGAGTTATGAAGAAAAAGTTGCCTTTGCACGAGTGAAACTTGGCCCGACCCAGTTCTGAGGCAAATAGAGAGAAAAAAGTGTCTGGAGAAACTAGCAAGTCCGTTGGTTGAAATTGACAAAATTTTTTCCATCCAGGTTGATCGATTTCAACTTTGTTACCAGCTCCATGAACCATTCGTCTATGTTGGCTGGTCAGGATGGAAGTGACCTTCCTTTTCCGTACCCAGTGCCATATCCGTATCTACTTTTCCACCTCCGCTCCGCCAATCTCTCCCTCTTGCCAACCTGGCTCTTCCTGGTAATGCAGCGAGGCATGCAAGCAAAGAAGGGAATGGAGATCCTCTAGGCTTCGTGAGAAAGTTGACTAAAACTTTTTACTGATACTGGAAAGATATTGCTCTAATTCTTATTTGCTCTGCATAAGGCAATGCATGTATTTCCGTCGTACCTATCCCCTGATTCTTCCGAAGCCAAGGGGGGTTTCACCCCTTGCTGAAATGGAGAAAGCGGTAGATTCTGTAGTGATGCCAAATCCGGATTTCGGTACAAGTTTCGCCCACCGGTGTAACCAGACCCTGTGTTTTATGAATTCACTGAGCTGAGAGCATACTACCGGGCCTGATGTCTAAGAATTTGAAAGGCTATGGTAAAACGGATGGGTGTGTACACCCGGCTTTTGTATTTGCTCTGGAGGAGTCAGAGGAATTGCCAGCTCGTGCCCTCTTCCATGAAACAGCCTACAGTTTAAGCTCATTTGATTGATAAGCTGTTCTTAGGATTTGGCAGAATCACAAGTTTAAGATGTATCTCCTTTACCTCTGCTCTAGTAATCTTTTGCAATCTCTCAAAACCCGCACGACTTGTCTTCAGTTCCAAGATTGAAGGCTTATGCTTATGTAACTTGTGGAAATTCATCTCCGAAAATCTACAAGCCAAACCTACAAAGATACTCAGACGGCAAAAACTTTTCTTTTTGTGTATCAGTAAACCTTCCATACTCCATAACGATGGGTTGTCTTAGCACTGAAAACTCGCAGGCTCATCTAACTTAAAAATTGGGACCCATGCAACTAAGACCATTCACGGCGAAAGAGCTTCAACGGCAGTGCTTTACTCCCTTAAGGACACGAAGGAAGAGCTGAGATCCCTGTCCGCCTAGAAGCTTCAAACTCGCTCACATCATGACGTAAGCAAGAGCGTGATGGAGTTGTCCACTATGATGCAGGTAGCCGTGAGAATCAACCCCTTGTCGACATATCCGTGATGACCACAAGCCTTTTTGACCACCATGGCATCTCCAATCTCCACGTCCTTAAGCCAAGCCCAGGCTCTTGGTTCAGTCTTCTTATTAGTATGCAAAACTGCGGCTTGACTCCAGCAGCGTTGCTCCTGCCAGAAAAAATCCCTCTCATTACGCATTCTCAAGCCACCATTGAATTCCTAAGACTACGGAATTACAATTTTTGTCGGATTACAATGAAAATTTGTCTGGAAAATATTCATGCTGGAACGCACCAGAGCTGCTCTCCTTCCTCCACAAACTTTAATTCAACCAAGGGCAAAGAGCACAAGGATGAGAGGTTCATCTCTTTCGCCCTACTCTCACTTCCCTTTGTCCTCTGGGTTGGAGCTATTGGCGCATTTCATCTTTCAGAATCCTATCTCGCTCCCCAGTCATCTCTTGGGATGACAAGCTCGCTACTTTGAAAGGGAATAAATCCTCATCTCTATCTATGTCTCTCTCTTTCTCATCTTCCATCCGTGGCCGACTTTCATTTCCAGGCAGGTGTTCACTTCATATTCAAAATCGTCACATGATTATCAGCGCACCACCATATGTTTCCTCCATCTGACAAATTCCTCCATGCCCGCTAAAAGCCAGCTTTCACCAGCCGCTCATCCACTGCACTTTCACGAGCATTCCACCCGTTTCGCGAAAAAATCATGGCTCCTAGCATTCCAAGGACCTAAACGCCATAATATTACCGTTAGAGACTATCCTCTCTTTCTTTGTAAGCATAACCTAGGAAAAAGAGCCCACAATCCCTGAAACACCGAAAGAATAATGAGCCCACTCGGAAACTCGAGATACGTAGAGCACTATATGCAAACTAAGGCGAAAATTAATTGCCATTCCAGCAACTGTACTGCAACCACATTAGTGACTGTGGTAAAAAAAACCACCACCCACCTTCTTGATTAGATTCCCTCTTAGCTAACGAGACTTGGATGGAATCTAGTTCCAGCATCTTATTTCACCCAATTTCTCTCCAGAATTTTTCTCCGAACCAACACCCTTTTAATTTGTATCTCCAGCTTTTTTCTCACATTTCTCGCTTCTCACTTCCCTTTCATCGAGAGAGAAATTAAAAAAGAGCGTTTCTGCTGAATCGAAAAAGAATTCACCACAGCCATATACAGAACACGTATTAAGTGCAGGAGGAAGCAACCTCGTGAATAATTTCCTCTCTTGCTAATATATTTTTACCACCTTCACGTTCTCTTTTGCATCCACAAAGCTAAATACCAGGACTGTAATTATTCCAAAGGGAAACGAGCGCCAAATATCATCAAGGACGACGCGACTTGAACAGAAATAATATTATACCGCACAACATTTTTCCCTAGATGCTACCTAATTTGCAATCATAAGTGTACTTCACTAACAAGCTCCCGCGCGAAACTCGAACCTAGTCTTAACCACGCATATTAAGTTACTACTACTACTTTCTCCCGTCTTGATATACTGAAACACAATAGTTTTTCCAGCTCCCTGTCGCAAAAAAGGGAAAGTTGCCTTTCACTTTAAATTAACTTACTGCGATGACAACTACAGTGTCTGTATCATGTTGCACATCGCACATTTTTCCTTCCTCCTCCTCTTAAATTTCGACACCCTGTAGACCGTGCTTGTTAGCTGGATTGAAGACGGGAAAAGGGAGTTTTCCCTTTTCTTTATGAATGCTGCACAAAATCGCAAAGTCTTCTCGCTTTTCAACCATTGATAGATGCATCCCAATTATTTTCTCTAACAGTAACATGAACTAAAGGATACTGACATTAGAATTTTATCCACCAACTACAAGAAATCGGAGTACAGGGTGTCAGATCCTCACTGTAGTTTCCCTTCCATGTCTTTTGCCATTCCAAGAATCCCCCCCCGCGAGAAAATACCAAGACAGCGTCATCAGCCTTCAACACTTCACTGCATAAAGTATGCAAGAGCAGTCTGGCGCCATTATGTCGCAGTTACTGTGTCACTTTGAAATTAGCGAAAGCTTGCGAATTTCCGCGAATCTACAGCTTACGTTCGGTGTCATCGGCCCATTGTGAATTATTTTTTGCGCTGAAAAGTCATTGTCTCCTGGTAGCCCGCTGGTAAGAATGGGAGCACTTTCCCCATTGTG
>VRMD01003562.1:0-10678 GCA_009872375.1 Sminthurides bifidus | reverse complement strand
ATGTCTGTGGCTTCGCTTCCGGAAATACGCGGACCAACGCTTGTCATCAACTCAAGGTCTAAGCGTGCATGCTCCTCGCTGAACCTGCGATTTGGGGAAAGAAATTGCTTTTTTGTACCTTAGGCATGTGATAAGAGGGCATGGTTTGTTGACCAAGTAGGATTTTCCCGTAAATGAATGAAGGTTACCGCAAATCTTCAGTGTTGGACTGCAAGTCGGAGATCCTCACTACCTGTGGCAATCTTCCGTCCAGATACTTCACAATCAGTAAAGACATCGCGAAAACGATCCCCCAGAAAGTAAGGCGCATGGCACTAAAGTCAATGCTGAAATCTTTCTTGAGTGATCTTCGGCCATTGCTTGGAGAGAACATGTCGCTGTCATCTTGGCTATCTTGGGACACAAATCCTTGGATAGAATTGTTACGCGTGAGGTCGCCGTCGCTACCTCTTCGGCGATATTTCAAGACTCCCATCCCAGGGGGAGTATGAGATTGAAATTGAAACTTAAAACTTAGTTTTTAACGGTCGATAATCAATATTAATAAAAAGTCAACGTAAACGAGGTCTGTTTCAGGCGAAAGACTGATGTAGAATTTTTCAGTCAAAGGCGGGACTTAATCTATTGTCTGAGTGTGTCGTTTGTCTGCAGCAACAAGCATGGAACTGCGCTCGATTTTGCTAGAGCATTTTCCAGAAGTGTGCCTACATTAATGTGTAAAATCCAGTCAACTGACTGAAAGAGGGATTGTTTTACAATCACAGCGTCAATGAAAGATAGAAATAGACCCTTATCGGCTCTTGATATCTCAGCTGTTTACCTATGCTAAATTCTGGATGAATGAGTTTGTCATAAAATCCGTACTGTTGGGAAATTGAAGAGACGCGGATGAGCATGTCGAATTACATTCCATTCCATTGTTTTCTCAGCTTGCTTATACCATACCATCCTTTGTTTTTAAGGGTGTCGTAATTTTTCTGTCATCGACTTCAGCTTCCATGGTAATGTAATCACATGACTCCTCTCATCATTATACCATGCTCGTACAACAAAAGCCTTTGCAAAGTTTCACAGTAAATGCTACTGAAACATGGAATGCAGGCAGGTTAATGTTCATTACGAGGCATATTTTCTATGTTTAAACCGGACAGGCATAAACTACTTGCTTTAAAAATCTTGTTGGAGTGGCTGACCTGTATTGGCTTTACTATATGATCAGAAATCAGGTCAGTATCTGTAGCTGGGAGCTCGACATGATGGAGCTCTCATGCCAGTCGTAGTAGTCGTTACGGTACAACAGCATATGTTCCATAACAGTTGAATAAATTCGTTGTAATTTAAATTCACAGTAACTAACGTAACCCTAAGGAAATGAATTGGCTTTCTGACCTAACTCCGTAGATATTGGAATTGATGCTGACATTCTCTCGCAACTCGCCCACGTGAGGCTGCTTTACAATGTGAAATGCAACGCATGTATCAAAAGTCAGACTGGTTACAATACGGCTGTTGTGGCACATATGCAACTCCACCCAGTAGCTTATTAGTTCTAATTGCATAAATGCATGAATTATGTTTAGGAATTTCGAGCTAAATCAGATGCAGCAATTTGCAATAACTGTTTGTGTTGACAAAACAATGCAAATGATGTCTTTGACTAGTATGGAGGAGTTTCCCGCAGACAGTGCAGAGTGGTTATGCAACATATTGAGGGTTTAAGAAAATCGGTTTTAAGGTTAATTGCTGCTACATAAATGTATTTTGGTCTGTGGCACTCTTTTATAAATGAAATGGATGCCCAGTATGTTCGTTCCTCAGGTATTTATTAGTCTTCCTTTTGAAATGGAGCTAGTAAAATGAGGTTCTTCGTGTCACTGATTGCTGTTGTGGGTTGTATTGCTATGACAACTTTTATGGCTACGCAATTGACGTGACTACCAAAACGTTGATTTCAAGTTTCCACCTTGAGCTGAATTTCAGTTTATTTTTATTAAGAACGCCCATTTCACGACAGAATTTTGCTAGGACGCGGTTTTCTATCCACTCATGGACTCCAAATATCAAGCTAATCTGCTGAAATTAACTTCAAATCTAAACATTAAGGCAGCTTGGTCCCAGGATAAGTGAATTGCTGATTGTGAAAGGCCGAGGCCGAGTATCTAATAGGTCCTGAGTAGAATACCATTATTGAACAAGAGTGCGGCGTGTTAAAGTTTACAAGTCGAGTGTTAATTATCAGATACTAAAGGGATTAACTTTGCGTTATAACTTCCACCATGGTCATCTTGGTAGATGACGGAGGTTTTGAAGCTTTGTGGAATGCCACAAATACATTTATCACAAGATTTAACTCTGGTGCGTCAGTTATAGACTCTCTCGCGGATGCGGCTGCGGTGGCGGGAAGTCGATTGAACGATGCCCTGGTGCTGGCATCCATTCCTCTGGTGTTTCTTATCGGCATACTGGGTGGATTTTTAATTGCACTGTATATTCGCTTGGTTTACTTTTACAAGTACGACAAGCCTGATGAGCCATCCCTAAAAAATGCCATCTTTGGAACGCGGTTCACTTACGATGATGACGAATTCTTTCGGCGAGTTTTCAAAGGTATGCCAGCTAATCCTCCATAAGCCCGATAAGGCTGTTCCCCTAAACTGACTGTCCGAAAGTTGGTATGCCAAATATCTAACGTGCGTAATTACTCTGATTCATGTGAAATTCGTCCGTCGTGTCCTTACCTAAATATGAAATAGAAGAATCCTGAATCATTCCAATAGTGCCAATTTTGACGGCTAGAGCTTCCATGAGTCAGGGATAAAGTACTGAAATGAAGTGTGATGTTTTTCAGATGTAAAGAAAAAATTGTGAGACCGAGGTTGGGAACCTGATCCGGGATCTCACCGCAAAGAGGATTCATGAAAGTGACTCATGATGACGCTTTCGCAACTTCTGTCCGGTTAGAAAACGTCGAAACAAACGGAACAGGCAGACAGGCCTAGTTGTAAACTCTTTTGTTAAATTATTGATGTAAAAATTCTGTAAAATCAGTCAATAAATGGTGATCATTCACATAAGAACTGCGTGAGTATTTCTTTCACTCTCACATAGTGAACTTTTACAAGCTGCGGCAGTGAGTGAATTAGAATTCTAATTGACTTCCATCTGCTGAGCTGTTAGCAATTGGTAGAAACGTTGTGATGACGCATTAGAATATTAGCAAAATGGCAGGTAGTTGTCTGTATTGTACACAAAGTCTATAATGCACTACATCGCATCGTTCGGGCCAAATGAATAAACCAAAAAAGTTAACAGTGCTGTCATACCTAAAAATTTAATTGAAGTATAGTATGAAGTATAGTATGCCAGCTTTCTTTTATTTAGGTAAGTATTTAGGTATAGTATGCCCTAAAATAACTCATTTAGGTAAGTATATAGGTATATACTTAAAAATAAAAGTATATAAAAGTACAGAAACAAATACGGAATCTCAGATGGACCATGGTAAAGGCCCACATGTTGAGCTTATCAAAATAGTTACGAAAACAGATTACAATAGAATCATGAAGGCGAACGTTTCTAATCACTTTTGAACCGAAAATAATCAATAATTTCTAGCAGCACATGAGTAATTGATACTAGTTTTCAGCATAGAGAGTGGTAAAAATTTCTTATTTACACGAAGAAAAAGAACCTGCTTGACTCTTTCAGCTGCTAGTCCATTACGTGCGTCACTAACTATAAACTTAAGTGCTGAAAAAAGCCTTTCCACTGACACCTGAGTAACTGGCATTAAAACTACAGGTGCGGCCGTATTGGCTGCTTGTATTAGCACCGAGTGCTTGTGCGATACCAAGGTATTAGTCGAAAACACTGCCAGCTGTTCATACTTGAATTTTCAAGTATGTACTCAGTACAGTCTTAACTGCTTTTCAGTATGAGGTACTAGTACATGATGAAATAATTTTTTAAGTATGGTATGAAGTATAGTATGAAGGGCCATAAACGTTTAAGTAAGTATAGTATACCATTTTAGTATAGTATAGTATGACAGCACTGAAAGTTAATGACGGAAGGCTTCATCATCATTTGAAACGAGGATTAAACCGGTCTTTCTCATTCATTTGTCCAAGGACATGCTGGAGTGTTTGTTGCAAATCCTTCTGCAAGTTTGGGATCGTCAAATTGCGAATATGATACANTGGAGTGTTTGTTGCAAATCCTTCTGCAAGTTTGGGATCGTCAAATTGCGAATATGATACAAATGTTGAGCCACGTGTCGAAGCTTGATGTCGGTTTTGTCACCCTGAAATATCAAACAGCAACTCACAAAAACTTGATAATCATCACCACTTTTACCTTCATATTCATGATCCAAGAGCATAAGCTGTAACTCCAGCATTGTCAGCCGCCAGAAAAAATGATCTGTACTACAAGTACATGTAGTTGCATTGCTAATTACTAAGTTACCCTCCCTTAACCCGGTCCTTAACTAGAAATGATGTTTTTAAAATATTTTTTCCTCACCAAATAAAACTGGAGTGTTTCAAGGTGTCGCATTGTTGCGAATCCGTAAACAATGCATCTCTTATTCACAGCAGGCAGTCCAGGGCCCAAAATGAGTGTACGGAGCTCTGGACACAAATTAGAGAAAAACGTTGGTTTCATTGCTATTCACATTCCTTTGCACTTACTAATTATTCAGTCTTCAGTCGCCAACTTATCACAGTGATCATCAGGCTGGTTTGCTAATGCTCGTGAGATGCAGTAACTTACCCATCAAATTACAGCTTTAGCTAATAAGTTTAAATACAATGTGAATGTAATTTACTTGTGAGCGCTGAAAGCGAAGGAACTGTTTTCAGACGCATGAAATCCTGGCGCAGAATCTCTGTTTTCTTAGCATTGTCTTGAACTAAAATACCAGTAATTAGAGTTTCACTTGGCAGCTGTGGAGTGTTGATTACAATCTTGCGCAGTTGCGGGTAGCTATTGATAATGTTTGCGAATTCGGCATCGTTTACTGCCACATCGTGCAGGCACAAAACCGTTAGATCGGTGCAGGTTGGAAAGTTACGAAAATGTCCATATTTCCATGTCAAATCAAGAGAGCGTACGTACAATTTCTGCTGCTCCAGAATTAAACCGAGTATTTTTGCACACTTCTCCTGTTCTTCAATGCTTGAGTTTGGGGGCAACACCGCCTTTAAATTTCGGATTTTCAAATAGTAACGAGGAGTACGCGGTGCAAAATGCAGAGAATACACATTATCCATTTGCTTTCCATTCAATCGGCACAGCTCCACGTCTACATCCCATAAATTTGCAGGGTTCCGCAGACCAGTTTCCACGAAGTCCATATGGAAATACACCTGTTCTTCCATTTTCAGATTTATATTCCAGCAGTAAATTACTTCATTTTTATGCGTTCACAAACCGTAAGACATGCCTCTGGCGAGGCAACGCCACTGTCGGCTCATAATTCATGTGATCAGTAACTAAAAAGTTGCTGGCTTATCGGAACGGACCCTCTCGTAGTACATGTATTGAACGGTTAAAATGGAACACTAAATGAGAGATACCTTATAGGGTTATCAGTATCATTGCCTCCAGATGATTACTTTGAGTTTACAAATGCCATCAAAAGCAAGATTTGTTTGAATTGTAGAGGTGGACACAGGATAAAATGGTCCTATTAGTATTAACATACCTTTACAACAGAAGCTCTCAGGCATTCATTGAAAGACCATTGGGGTCATATATGGCAAAACAAGTGCACATGTCAACTTAAGTTTTTCGCCATTCAGGAGTAACTAACAGCTTTACATCAGCTCGTTTGTTCTTGTAATTACCAGAGTTCGTAAACGGAACTCGAATGATGAGGTGCTACTACACTACTTACTAAAATTTTGGGAGCTGTCCAATTGAACAACCACAGGGACTGCTATGCTTGCTTACAATTGCATGCAAACGATCTCTGTGTTACCCGGCAATTTAACGTGAGAATTTTCCCACCTGCATCTTTACATCTTTAGGTTTAGGTAAACTACAGTCTGATAATACTTGCTCAAGTGAAGCTTGAAATATTGTCACTTGGCTACCTAAAAGAGTTGTTAAAACCTAAGCTCTTGCAAAGAGGGATGCGAACTACAATAAACAAAGAAATAGACTTGCTGACAAATTGCATGTAAAATGGACTAAGAACGTGACAGATTACACGCGGTTTTAACGATAATGTTCCCATCATTAGCTACGCAAACTACAATTTTCACAGGTTCCAGCAAGAAAATGTAAATAATTGATGCTTCCAGGCCTATGACGGTGGAAGACATAAGGTCAACACTGACATTCCAGAAAAAGCACCAGCAGCATTCAAATGAGGTTACTGTTAGGAAAACGGCTGGAGTCGATTTAAGGATATGAGGTGGTGGAGGAGCAGAGAAAGCCGTCTATGATCCAGCATCGTTGTAGCTTACTGCCTAAAGTTATTCTTCATTATTTGTGACTGAAAAAGAACAGGAAGTCACCTAAGAATGAAGACCTGATCATCATGATTTTGCAAACTGAACCGAAAAAGGGTTCTATTTTCAGGATCGTAAAGTTGATGCGACGAGTCTTATTTGTCAGCCTCTGCTACCTGAATCAAAGTTTAACAGCATGTGATCAAAACTACCTGCATCCAATTGACTTGGACACCGTGCCGAAGTTTTGTTGCCTCAACATATTGACCCGACATTCAGGTGACACAATCTTAAGCTCTGAATCAAAGTTTAACAGCATGTGATCAAAACTACCTGCATCCAATTGACTTGGACACCGTGCCGAAGTTTTGTTGCCTCAACATATTGACCCGACATTCAGGTGACAAAATCTTAAGCGCCTAATCAGTCTTAATAGCATTAGTCCGTAAGTTCTTCTAGGTGTGACTGATACCTAGACCGGGTGAATTTTAGATAATGTGAACTGGATCAAGGACCTTGTTGTGGACAGCAGTCGACTTGCAAATGTTCAGTTACTCCGTGTTGACGAAGGCAATGAGCCCATTCGGCTATTGAACTTTATTACCCGAGATGCATTTAGTGTGATTCAATTGCCAATTTTCGATAAAGCTACTTACAAGGTATTTTTACGATACATCTGCATGAAGAAATATCTTGAGCAATAACCTTATTTACTCACAGCTTAGTCAACCAACTTTTAGTCAAGCTGGATACAATGGGGGATGGAGCTACAGCTTATTGAGCTTTCAAGATTTTCATTCCGTGAAGATTTTTCAGCTTTTCACATTGTAATTTGCTTCTACCAGGTCCTTCAGCTTCTGAAGCAAGGGCAGATTTCGTCTTACCCTACCGTGATACTTTCTCCAGTGCCATCCCCTGTTCGAACTGAGGACCTGATGCGCTATTTCTTCGATGCAGTCAAACACGATCAAAACCTATACAATGGTTCCGCCACATCAAGATATCTCATCAACTCCAAAGTATACATCGTCACTTATGTTTCAGAAACAGGATCCAATTTTGAAAATCAACGCGGAGAGCTGTGTACAAATTTTTGAAGTTTTTGCGACCAAGTACCGAACAAAAGTTAATTTGCTCCTTACTTTGACCTCCACAGTCAACATTTTCTTATTGTTAGCGAGACCTACTAGGAGGACTTTAAGGGATGAACCTTTGGTTGCGGTTGCGGAGGTAAGAAAAGAACTGGTGTACAATGCAAGCCTTGCATTAAAATCTACTAATGATTCAGCGACCTGTCTATTGTTTCGCTACAAACATGACCTGGGGTTCTCTGACGATGGGAAGGTGACACAGATGTTAATGTTCCTTGTCAGGATAACCCATTGACTGTAACGGATGTCGAGTTTGACAAAACGGGCCCGAAGCCGGTTCTCTTGAGTGGGACATCTGTGCTAATTGTTTCGCTACAATATATGACCTGGGATTCCCTGACGATGGAAACATGACACAGATGTTAATGTTCCTTGTCAGGATAACCCATTGACTGTAACGGATGTCGAGTTTGACAAAACGGGCCCGAAGCCGGTTCTCTTGAGTGGGACGTCTGTGCTAATTTATAGAGACTTACAGACAATGCTTCAGTTCAGGTGAGAAAAGAGATGTTGTGGTTCAAAAAGTTGACCAGAAGGCTATATTTGAAATAAGAATGAAGGCGACTTACCTATAGTGATTATACTATCTTATGGCTCGTGGTGCGGTTCCGTAGAGAGGTCGCAGTACCAGGAAGTGCTATTGGCCAGGACAAAAACGGAATCACGGGGCTGACATACGAATTGCTGGAGGATGGGGAGGTCGATGTGGGAATTCAACCCATCACCATGAACGAGTTACGAGCCACATGGCTAACCTTCTTGCAACCGTTTTCTTCAAACAGTGGGTACGTTTCGTACATTCGTGAAGTCCTTGACTTGAATCGTAATGTACATCACAAATATAATGTAATCCTGATCCTAATTACACGAAAGTGTGCACCCTCTACAGAGTATGGGCGTTCTTCCTGCAACCACCAATGTACTCATTTCGGAATATACTTTTGGCACCGTTCCAAACTTCGTTATGGCTGGCACTTTTAGCTTTGTATTTGGTGATCATTGTATCCATTACGTTCCTGAGTATAGTTAAGTTGAGATTTGCTTCAGAAGAGGAAGCCTGTGGGGATAATGACAGTCTCTTCCAGCACGATGGGTACATTTGGGCCTTCGCAGCGTTTTGTCAAAAGAGTAATTCAGGTTCTTTTGCTGTACATGTTGATAATCTGCATGAGCATGAGTGCACTATTGTGATGTTGCAGAACTGACTATTTACTTTCCTCAGGTTGGCACCGTACACCCTACTTCGCCGTCTCTTCGAATTGTTTTTTTCATCGGTTGCATCACTGGAGTTATTGCCTACGCAGGTTATTCTGCAAACATCGTGTCTGTTCTTTCCGTGAGGGTCAACCCCGTGTCTCAGTTCAATGACCTGGTCAACTTTGAATTTGAATTCTACGTCCATGAGCGCAGTTCAATCCTTCAAGATGCCCTGGCGGTATGAGTATTTACTAATGCATCCAAGTTCGTGCTGGCTGTCTTGTCTAAAAAATTATTGAAATACTTTCTTACTTTTTAGTCCATCATCAATCGGTTTCATCTCTCCCAGAAACTCAGCCTCACAGACACAGAAAGGCAGATCAATAGGTTGAAGAACTCGAGAAGCGCTTTCATGACGTACCGAGACTTGTTTTACAACTCTGCTCATAGCTCAAACGAAAGTGATGAAGCTCTTTGCTCGTTAATTTATTCAGTTCGCGTTCCTGTATTTTTGGGCAACGGAGCTATGTATCTGAAGAAAGGATCTGATTTACTCGACATCCTGAACTACAGGTGAGATTCGATATCTGCAAATGAATATGTCTTGTTATTTCTTGGCTTTTATGCGTCATCAACCACCTGTTACTTTTACCGCGCATAAAATGTATTGAGCAAATGTATGAGCAAAAAGCTTTTCTACCTTCCAGGTTGTCCATGATCCGCGAGCGTGGCCTATCTTCTAGGTATTGGCGGATTGCGGCAGAGCAAACCCTCCCACGGTGTTTGGAAAACAACATAAGCAGATCTGCAACATTTGGGCTGGTCGGACGTTTTCACTGCATGGCTTGCCTTGTCCATTGGAATTGTAGCTTCAGTAGTTGCTCTCGCAATGGAAGTAGGAGTTAAGCGAATCTCCCATCGGCATCGAAGAAACAGTTACAAGTTGTAATCCTTAATGAGCAAATACTTTTAGTGTGTTTGCCAAACAGATGACATATTCGATTGGGAGAAATAGCATGTTCCTATGTTGTTAACAAAATTTACTACACGGGAAGTTGATTTTAAGCAAACGACTTTTATCGGAATATATCTACCAGTCTCTCTGCTAAGCCTTGAAGAGAATTCAACAATCTACACGAAAGTTTTCTCAAAACAAACTATTTACGCTTAAAAGTAAGTAGGAAAAGATGATTCAATAGACGCTTGACTTTGGCTACGATAAAATTCGGGAGACAAAGTTATAAAATAAACTTGGCTCTGTTGTAGACCTGGCGGTAATAGCGCTTGAAGCTGTGCGAGAAACAAATTGACTTTGTACAATCCCAGAGTACGAAAAAAGAAACTACTTAAAGCTAGGAGCAATATGAGGACAGGCTCTCCGTGCGTGTGCTTGTAGAAGATGGATAGGTAAAATCCAACGATTTGCACCACCTGATAGGCCGTTGTCATCCTGATCCAATGTCGGCAAGTACCCAGTGCCAGGACCAAGTCCGCTAAGTTCTGCAACGTGAAAGTATGAGAGAAACGGAGCTATATGCTCGTGAGAATGAGACTTTCCTGATGAGCGCAACAAGATTGGGTTCGTTGAAGGGGGAATGTTAAAAAGAATGTTACCTTTATCAGAATAACGTCCATTGATACTTGGACGTTGATTACAGCGAATGATATGAGAAGTATAAGCAACCGGACTGTCCATCCTGAAATTGAAATCACAAGGTTAGCAGCTGGTCCTTACATAGCTTAAAAGAAGACTGATTCTTTTAATATACTGCTTCGTTCTTATGAAAACTTACCTAAATCCAGGTTTCCAGTGTGATACAGTATTGAATCACGAATCAGAAGGTGGAAAATGAAGATGAGTGTAAAAATTGA
>VRMD01003561.1:0-10678 GCA_009872375.1 Sminthurides bifidus | reverse complement strand
AGACTATGAGCTCCAAAATAGCAACTCTCAGCATGTAACATTGAAGTATTGTATGTATATTGCATTGCTCTAGGACAGCTATTACCATAGCACTAATTCGATTCAAGGTATCGAAAACACTACGTGCGGCTGCAAACTCCCACTGAAGAGTTGAAACGGAAGCGTTTCCTTCATTTCCGTGTTATCCAATTATGCATACAAAAGTGCATTACAACAGCGCGCACTCCTTCGAAAAACTTGCCGTTGCATATTGAAAATGCAACAGGGGGTTTGCAATTTGCACTTCCTTTGTTTCCCTGCAAGTTGTTTTTTCTACATGTCCCATCATAACGATTCTCATCATCACCGTTGGCCATGTCCAAGCACTCTGTACTATAGCAACGTAGCGTCTCACATTGCTGATGGCAGGAACCATGAGGTAAAGATGCTTCCTTCCTATTTAGTTGCTCAAATATTTAAGAAGCACCTTGAATAGGAGTGATGATTGCGAATTTCTCATCATGTTCGCCCTCACCTCGAAAAAATTCACATGTGAGTAGCTGAGTAGCACCTATTGAAATGTTGCATCAGATTCAGCGGCGATTCAATTGCCACCACGCTCATGCGCGCAGCATTGGTCAAAACACATATCTTGAGCACGACCATAGATCCTAAATGGGATCCTTTTCGCCTGCGCAGGTTCTTAAAAATTCAAGGCTAACACTGCACTAAATGGCAATTCGCACCTGCTCTCCTCATTGTTACGTTGCTACGAAGCGTTTCTTTCCTATCTGCGAATCACATGCGACTTCCGTTCCCTTTTACAAACCGTTTCAATAACACGGAGCAAGCGCTCCTTCCGCCACCCTTGATCCTGTGCACGCTTGTCATCTAGTTTGAGCATTGTATTAAACGTTTCTTATTCATGAGCTATTATTATTACGTTAGCCATTCTGCATTGTTACACAAATCTCTCCCTCTTCGTCTCGATAATCGCCATGATCCAAGGACCCTCCAACGCCATTATCGCATCCCAACCCCAGCACTTGGACGGCGCTTCAAGGTTCTGCGTCCGTAGTCGAGGTAGGCTGTCGGTATTTAGCAAGGCATGGTGATTCACGGCAGCCACCCATCATGTCATCCGAATCCATTAAGGATTTGCCATCATGCATTTTCCTTCGGAGCATTAACAGATGCATCCCTGATTCCAAGGAAAAGTTACCTTACATTTAACTGACGGCAGGTTCTCTTAAAATACTTTTGTACACCCACTCCGATCCAGAACGTGTGGGAATAATCTAACGATAGCGCCAGCAACCACCACACTCTACTTAGCGCCTACTAGCACAGACACATGGAATACCAGACACTTGCATTCATACTACAGTTTCCAAACGACAAATGAATCTCATACTCCCACTTCACAGCCTGATTCGTAAAAGAACAGCAAACGCATCACCCCGACCCAGTCAACAGCTTCAAGGCTATATACAATGCTCAATACCAGCGTATAAATTTAGCACATTCAAGTCATAAATAAAGTTACAATTTCGCTACTTTTTCCATCATTTTCTAGGTAAATTTGACCAAGCGGTCATCTCGAAGCGAAAGTAGTTGAAAAGCTATCACTTTTGGTTATCCATATGCGGAGGAGATTAAAGAGGAGATTTTTATTCGCCGGATTTTCGAAGCTCACTAGGTTAGGTCCCTGACACAGTAACCCTCACCTACTCACGTATAAACCTAGCTTTGCATTGAGCGAGTCTGCGACATTTGCAGCATCACGAATCATTCATCTCATCATATCATTAGATCCAATGACACACCACATACGAAACACAAGTGCTCTTCTATAGTATCGCAATCTTTCCCTCATATCATCATCATTCATTCTCTTTCCCTTCCGCAAATCACAACATCTCATTGTATATTACAGCATATTACACTTATGTCGGCTCCTGAAGTAGTGCAGGCGCTAGCCTGACACTCATATGCGATTCAGTTTATAAAAGAATACAACCACAGTCATTATTTTTACATTACCAAACAAAACTCACCGTTCCCTTGGAGCCTTGAGGAGACTCTTATTTTTGCTCATTATTACGTTTGCTTGCCTGAGACGATTGAATCGCCTTTACCATAGCTTCAAATCACATTATATTCCCTTTCTCATCGTCCGCTTGATTTCCACCAAGTAGCCATGTATTCCAACCTTCTTTTACATTCATGCTACCGAAGTAACCACTTGACTCATATTATTAGTCTGAAATTGAAATCTTCTGCCATCTGAGCTATGTAATCTCCTCCACTCTGTCCTGGACAACACCCAATCAAAGAGCAGAAGATGAGGTTATGGCTCTGAGTCTTGACACACATGACGGAGAAGACCAGCAACGGTGACCTTGCGCCACCTCCACACCTACTTCTGGTTCTTAAAGAATATTACAGTGGCCTGCCATGCGAACATGGCTGGAGACTCGAAGACAGTGCAAGTGATGCAAGACACATCTTCAAGGTTTAATGCCGATTACAACATCGTAGCAGCACGTAGAGAAGAAGCCAACGACAAATTCGCCATTCCCAGCAGCAGTATGTCATCTACCACAAGTCTTATGCTAAATATAGCCAATAAAGCTCCCTGCAAACACCATTCCCTTACCGATTGAGATCATGGCAAGGGTTGGAAAATCGCGACCGTCAGCAGCAATTACACAAGTTGCACATTCAATCTGAATAGTTGTGGCTCGCAGCTCTCAAACACGTAATCCAAGCTCCGAGGTCTGCTTCCGTCCCTGCAATTCCTCTAGCGCATGCTATTCGAGCTGGCATGCATACATGAGCCTTTTGCCGCCACACTTTGATCATTATCATAATGCATAATTACTCATCCTACACGGTAGAGTGACAGCGCACACTGTACATCTGTATCCAGATCAACGTCCTTTGTATCTCTCCGGAGAACCTTGCTATTAACCATAATCCTAATCTACTTCCATTATTTATTTATTTAGGTTTAGGCTACAATCTTGCCTTGAATTCCGTTTGTAGGTTTCTCCATTATTTCGGCTCTTAGAGAGCCAACTGCCTGTCCTCCACTCTGTATTGGGCTTTTAGCTCCACTGCACTGGTTTGACTGCATATCACACTCACTTTTAATGAAATGACGACAGTCAGGGGTTAATGAAGCATTTCCTCATTTGAATGCGAATCTTGTCAAGATCATTTTAAGGCTCGCTTCCAAATTGAAGTTTGGCGGCAGACTGTATAATTCCGCAAATCACTTTCTCTCTTTGCCGATTTAGTTACAGCGTTGCGAGAGAATCGTGGAAGAAACGCTCGTACCTCAGCCATTGGAGGCGACCTCGGGATCCTGCCCACTCAAAATGCGAAATCTTACTCACCTTAACACTGACCATGTGCAAGGGTGAATTTGCAAATTTCTACTCCGACCGTACACACACTCCCGTTCCTCCCTTCAAGCAGAACGTCCGCTCCTTATATTTCTTTGAACTTGATACACGCCAAGGTGTGCTGCACCAAGGCCCACGAGCAACTCGAACATTCTCCTTCCTGCCCTTGTGAATAATATTCGCCATTATTATAGAATGACCAAACCTCACTAACCTTTAGACTACGAGAGTAATTGGCAAGGCCGATTCAAGGCCTATTACGGTGTCACGCTGTCGCTCATCATGCAAATCTATATTGGAAAACAGTGCAAAACTTATACCGTCACTGGCACTTCATTAAAACAATTCCCAGTCATTTAGTCAACCATGTAAGGCAGGCGGTATATGGATCAAAAACTTTTCATTTCATTCCAGCATATGTTACTAAAACTCAATTCCATTCAATATTGAGGAGCTGTTCATACACACTCGAAAACAACTCGGTCCTCCCTGCCCTAAACAACAGACCAATGCATTCAGCATCAAGGTAGGTTCAAACCGGCTAACCTTGCCAATTCTTGCAAAAATCTTTAGCTGATACGGCGTTGGAAACATCTCCTACCGTATCCGAGATGCAAGCAGGTAGGAGAACGACCACTCGCTTCCTCCTCACCCTCATCTAACTTAGAGAGCACAATGGAGTGAAAGAGAAAGTGGACGAGATCTCAAAGCCAGCATACCATAACCTCGGTAATATGGGCACTAAACTCATTACAGAATTTTTAGTGCTAAAAAAGATATCTCCCCCCACTGTAGTATAGGTTAGTAACTGTGTATTTTCATGGTTTTTTTTTGCAAAAAAATCTTATCAAGTTGATGTCTTGTAGGTCGAAACTTTGAGTTTTGAAAAATGAGAGGAATAAAGACCCTTCTCACTTTTCCTTTCAGGCTTACTCACGCATACATACCCGTTGTGATTTCCGATTCTTCATTCACAGTCCGACATGATTCATAGTTTCGGGTTTGTAACCCAAACTAACGGCAAGACTGGCTCATTTTCCTTGGAGCGAGCAATCACACTACGTTACAAATTGCGGAGGAAAAGGCTCTTTTCATACGATACTGTATACGGAACCTTTTTGAGCGCTTAAAAGACGCACTTTTCACAGTGCACAAGCGTATGCGAAACAAGTTATTGTGTTATGGAACAAGCATGCTGACTACTAGACAGTGGCCACGCAGTTTAATGGAGTATGCACACCTTTACTCCTTTAGATGTAAGCGACTTAGTGCAGCAGACGCTGAAAGCGCTCTTGCTCTGCTCGAGCACCGTTGAGCATCACATGATACTACTGCATAACCGTGCAAAAGGAAAGGCAATTTCTCGAATTTTTTCCACATCGAAGCAGCAAAGTTTATCGACCCTTTTGGGAAAGACTTCACTTACACTATAGGTACGGCAACGCAGACTTTGTTGTGGATTCACTCACCGCAGTTTCTACAACGTCACTCTCCTTTATATTTAGGCTCAAAAAAGTCCCTTTTCAAGCCGCCCAGTATCCCAGCCCGGCTTGGGATTCCATCCCAGCGTCAAAATATAACCTGTTGACTACTACTATTGGCGATACGCGCGATTTTCACTGAAAAACGCAGTTTCGCCATTTTTCTAACCTTAGTTCGTGATTTAAGTGTGATGTGCGAATTCGCACGGTCCCGTCCATTTTTTCATTCCAGTCCCAAAATTCACCTTAAATATCGTCGTCTCATTCCCATCTGAAATCCGAAGGAGAACTTGAGAAAATTGAGGTTTGCCTCATATTTCACAAATATGTACTTTTGCTAGCATGCATGCTATTTGCCGATACTCTGTACAGAGCAAGCACTTGTTTTTTCAGTATTCCGTATGCAGTCAAGGAATAAGAGACGCAGAAGGGATCCTTGCCCTTGTACTTGATAGGACGCCAAGGAAGGCTTTTACGGCTTGCCAAGGGCTTCGTCATCATTGAAAAATGACGTTTGAAAGAGAGAGATTGGTGGCGAGTCTTCTTGTTGCCAATGGCTACTTTCTGGCAAGGGACATGCATTAAGAGAGGAGAGAAGCACGCGCATAAATTTTGGCATCCCACGATACGCGACACTTGACCGTTAATATAATCAATTTGTAAGTAAAATAAACATGTGAGTTATCATAATCACGCGACATATTGTAAGTTAGGTGCTGAGAGGACTTGAAACCCGTTGTGAGCAGACTGCAGACATGCAAAGAGATGGCTGAGAAAGAGACAGACACTCGTCCATAGTTAAAATGAAGGAGCATCAATTTCCAAGCGCATAAATAATCTAGGGAAAGGATGATCATGGGAATTGCAATTCCGTTCTCGCTAACCCTATGTTTAAGGCAGACTGGGTATTAAATGAGAAAAGTTGTAAAAACTTTTACTCTCATCTCTGCAAATTCCGACCAAACTGTGTTTCTCTGTCTGTCTGTCTCTCTCTCTCTCTCTCTCCTGCCTAAGAAATGTCTGAGGAGCAGTTGAGGACGGAGATGAGCCGTAATAATACGAGTATAGCCAGCTGCCTTCATCCTCCGTGCCAACTATCGCAAGAACATGCGAGAGTTCAAATCCCTTTGTGTGTCCACCTGAACTGCACGAGATGCATGCGTCGAATGCAATGCGTAAGACGAGCTAGATTAATCTCCAAGCCCTCTGGTCATCATCATCTGGCTCTGATCACCATCATCATTATCACATGATACTTTCCCCACAGCAATCATTTATTCTCAACATAGAAAAGACCACGACGCTTGGCTCAATCCAACAACACCTATCACACTTTTCTACATGATCAGTTTGCCTTTGCATCATCCCACAACTCGCCAATTCTTCTCAATCTTCCCAAAAACACAAGTGCACCGACCCTTATCCTTTCCTTCCTTTTCCTTTCTTCCTTCCTTCTTCCTTCCTTCCCTCGGCTGCTATGAGAACGTTCCTCAAAAATACTACGCATGCATGAACTCTGTCTCCACTCCTCGCATCTTCTTCTTTTACCCTTTTGCCAGTCTTACCTCCTTCCTCCTCCTCTTGCACACGTTTCCAAAATTTTACACCAACCAACAATAGACTCCATTTACCAAAAACATTTGTAAAACCTTGAGCACAGCAAAGGCGGCTTTTCATTTAAAAACGTCATTAGTTTGCATCCCAGCTTTTAATTTGAACCTAGCCAAATTTTAATCTCGCAATCTCGCTTGGGCACTGTCCATTTCACGCGAACCAGAGCTCAATCTTCTTTCCGTCCCGTCATTTCTTTAATGGAAGCGACCGCCTTCGTTGCACTCGTCAAAAACACAAATGAATCCCACCTGCCTCTGCCGTCGTCTTCCCACAAAGATTCCTAACAATCCCGCCGCCGTTCCTTTCGCATTCAGTTTACGCACCAAAGGTTTTTGACCCATATCTGGGTTACAATAGCTCACAAACACAGCACTTATGATGACTGCCGACCCTGCCGCCATTCTCAACTTATCAGTTTCACTGTCAAGCAACTTTTAAATCCAAAATCATATTCAGACACGTCTACTTCCTGTCAATTTTTTTCAACCACCAGCCTCGATCAGCTCATCTTTCAGCTGATCAGACAACCAAATCATCCAATCCAGGTGATTTGTCGAGTTTGCAATCCCAATTCCGATTCTTGCCAGCAGTATATCTGCAATAAAGATTGATTCTGCAATGCCACTACCACTACCACGCCAGCATGCTTTACTACAGCAGCATGAGCTGAATGCTAAAAGCCTGAGACAGTCTTGCCTCAGTTCTCGTATCAAGTCTAATGTCACTGCAATACTTTCCGTTTGTTTACATACGCAGTTCCACTAATCTGCTTTGACCTGCTACTCTGTTGGGCCTGGTTTTCCTCATAAGAGTTTGCACTTCAGTTTTCCCTCGCAATCCACAAACTATTAATACCCTTCCGCACCATCGTCTTGACCAAACACGTAATCCAGCTACGCAGCTTACAGGAATGCATTTCATTCCCAAGTGAACCTTATCATGTTTATAACTTTCATTCGAAAACCTTTGGATAACTGTTGACCCTTGAGGTCATGTCTTGACTAAACACGTAATCCAGCTACGCAGCTTACAGGAATGCATTTCATTCCCAAGTGAACCTTATCATGTTTATAACTTTCATTCGAAAACCTTTGGATAACTGTTGACCCTTGAGGTCAATCCAATTATCTTCCTGTTCCTACTTGCAGCTCACAAAGCACTAGCTTATCCTGTCCTACGACATTAGTTGACTTTGCTGATTTTTCCAAGGCGTGAAATAGCTCAGCTACGCATTTAGTTTTCATCCCATTCAACGGGACCTGCTTCGCTTCCGCGTTGCTTTGAATCTTGTGAATTCTAGAATCTGACCTAGGTAACTGATATGGAGATTCTCAGGCTTAGTACCTCCAACTGAATCTTTTGGAGTACCTTGCTTACGACGGACACAACGAAAGTCATTTTATATTTAGTCCTCCTTCCCTACTCATGTAAGACATTCCTTGTCGACCTGATTAAGTTGCATAGCTTCGTACACTTCTTTTAATACGGTATCATACCCTAGGCAATTGGCATGTGTCCCGTAGCGGTCACTCGATTTGATAAAAGCGCGAATCGCATTTCTCTTTCAGTTTTTTATCCGACTGTAATTTGTTCCCTAAAAGCATGTCGTCTTCACGAAGCAACTTTGCCAGCCCTCACGACTCTCCCTCCCGTCATGTTGATTCATGTATATAGGAATCGACCACAGTATAATATCTGCTTTCAGATCTTGCCAGTGCATCAGCTTCGAACACCACAGCGTTTGTCTAACCTTCACTTTCACTGCTCCTATTTATTTTACATTCAGGGGACCTTCCCACCCACGGTTTTAGTAATTCGCGTAACAGCGCTGCACCCGCTCTCCACCGCACAACGAACCTTCTAAGTTAAGAATGGCAGATGATGGAGTTGATACTCTGCAATCTGTTTCCGCCATATTTGTAATTAACTTGGGTGAAAATCTCCTCAGTCCCCTATTTACTTCTCCCAGTGTCCACACACCTTGTCCGTCCGACCAATTCAATTCCTGCATAATAAACACATCTAACCACTTTGTAATGATTTTCCCTTTCGGAATTTTCTCTTTGAGTGGCTACCACCCCGACCAATGCCGCCATCACCGCGCATGCATTACTGGCCAGCAGCAAATATAAATCTCGTTTTGACAGCATAGCAGCCTGCCTTGAAAAATTATCAATTTGAAGGTGGAGGTAAATGTCAATACTGAAGTTCATACGAAGGATCGAGAAAACCTTGTCAACACGAGCTTTCAATCCAAATTCGGCCTTCGGTTCCGCATTCTATACCGCAGGACTTGGTCAATGGCAAGGTGCATTGCAAATTGAATTTTGTCTCACGAATCACGTGCCCAGTCCTTCCACTGATTGAATGAGCGTAGCAATTAAACGGTACCAAAAGTGCTGTGGCACTCGCCATTGCATTTATGTGCCCCTTCAATGCATTGGAAGGAGACAAGTTGCTCACTCATTGATCCTTTACGTTCACTCGTTCGAGAGATTCGCAACGATACACTAGTATTTACCATAGACTCGCGCGCGCAGTTTTCCCATTAGAAACCCACCCTTCACACTTAACGTACACTTGACTGCGATTATAATTGGCGATTAACATGTATCCTTCCTTCCTCGCAGAATGATAATGCGAGCGAGAAAAGAACCTTCGTTCACCAGTAGCTGTTTTGGAAGCGACATTGAAAAACTGCTTGCTCACAAGTACAGTCATCCGTTCACGTAACAAGCATACCGTTCGCTCCCGACACTCCCTCAATACTATGTGTACTCTCTCTCTCTCTACACACTCCCTCCTTCCTTCTGCAACAATCGAGCCTAAGAATATTTGCAACAAACTTCACACCTGAGCACAGCACATATATCCTTCTCCTTTACTATCGCAGAAGGCTGTCTCAAGTGTCAATGACAGCCGCCACACCAGCCGTACCTATACGCCTTGGCTTGAGCTGAATCATGTACGGTCTTACGTATGTGCACCAGCAACAGCAANACAGCCGCCACACCAGCCGTACCTATACGCCTTGGCTTGAGCTGAATCATGTACGGTCTTACGTATGTGCACCAGCAACAGCAACACCGTCATCATCATCCCTCATCTAATCAACAACCTTGATAACGTCAAATCTCTGTGAGTTTCTGTCCCACGATGCTTATTTAGCCATGCATGCATACCATGAATGCCGCGCATTAACCACCTTTTAAGCCTTCGCCAAATGTTCCCGCATCTCATCTCAAAATCTCACCTTATAGCTGGCACTACTGTACGTCGTCCTTTTCAAAAAATTCCCCAGCCTCCTTTCCAACACTAAAAGGAACATGTTATTTCCTTCCTTTGATTTTCACCAACAGAATCCACGCAGAGTGCAACAAGTGTGGTTCCGGAGGAGCCGTATCGGTATGGAAAGCCTCAAGTCACATTACCGCTGTNTGGAAAGCCTCAAGTCACATTACGGCAGTATCGGAAAAGAACCTGTTAGTCAGCGCCGTTGTGCCAAAATGCATCACACACGCCTTGCCAACTAAGGAAGGCCATCCTTGGCTCCAAATCTGCACCTTGGATGCCACTTGAGTGGAACATCGTGTATTACAACTTTGACATTCGTTTCATTCATGGGTTTAGTCACGGATTAGAAGAATCATCTGCATCCACCACAAATAACAATGCGAGCATACACTAACTGCTAATGACAATCGAAGTTGTCATAAACACTGTATTCGATTGTTGCATATATGATTTGCTAAACAGTAGCTTTTCTGTGTAAACCATTGCTTCGGCGCTCGCAGCGGCGTTCAATCACCAGCCACTTTCCTTGCCAGCAATATGGCCAAGTTCATTACGGCCGTAAACGCAATGGAGGAGCTGAAGGTGTGCACTACTTGCAATGGATTCACGGCATGAGAATAAATAATCGCTCGTTAAACTTGATCTCGTCACCATAACTACCTGCCTGATGAAGGCAGGCACATGTGTTTTAATTGCAATAAATAACAACTTGTCATTACTACTTGGTATTCGATCCAATCTCTGTTCCTGAGGTCATTGTAAACGTTGCAGACTTCCCAGTAATCGCTGCCTGCCTGCCTGACTGCCACGCCAACAATCCTTCCTCCGCCTCGCAAGCATCCTTAGTAGGCATTTCACTATCACCTCTCATCTCATTGTTGTCAATTGAACTTGATCATC
>VRMD01003560.1:0-10687 GCA_009872375.1 Sminthurides bifidus | reverse complement strand
GAGAGGGGTGCGGGGGGATGATGTGAAGGTGATCGTCGGTCAGATGATTGCGGTGGTGGAAACGGATAATTTGAGTGATTAGAAATAATTAGTTGAGTTTGGAATCGTCTGGATAGGAAATGCATACGCGTGGGAAGGATACGTACAGGTAAAGGCGCATGATAAAGGTTATGTTGCGGATTCTTTGCGCAGAATATTAATATTGAACTTGAAGTAACTCAAGGTGAGGAAAGTGCCTGAGTGAGTTTTGTTGAACATTTGTACGTAAATTGACAAGTACAAACAGAACCGTATACTTGCGGCTTGTCCAAGCTGTCTCATAAACTATGGAGGGAATAGGATGCTGACTTGATAAATTTTCGGCAGTTATGAGTTCAGGGAATTGGTGGATGAGGTAAGTTCAATCTGTGAATCTGTTGCAGTTACTGTACTGGCTGACGTGCCGTATTTCCCAAGCGCCCAAGCTTGTCAGCTGGTAGACAAAGAGGTGGTTAAGTTTGTCCACTCGAGCTGCTGCTGATTGAACGCTGCGCTGCGCTCCTGCATGAGGGAATCCATGCAGTATTGGGAAAGGGAATAGTTAGCGAAACGTTTGCAAGGTGGGTTGCGTATTAAGGGAGTATGTATTGGATTTGGGCCGGTACTTGGGCCGTTGGTTGGATGGAATTATTTTTTAGGAAAAAATTCATTGCCACCACAAGGAGATGGAAGAATTCCTTCCTCGCACGTATATAAGGTGGGAGTAGGAAGAGATGATCGAGACTATTATCGGTAGGATCTTCGGCAGGCGTTTGTCTTCTCCGCTGGAATATTTAGTGCTCTGAAATTTTCCGTCAGCCGCCGTATTATTTCTTTGGAGAGACTGGCCAAGTTGGTTACGAGGCAGTGGAACTTCCTCAGGCTAATAACACGCTCTCCGTGTAAACAATCAGTCCAGATTTACCACCTGATTTCCCAGCTAATCAAACATCCATAAGCTGGTTGATTGGCTTTGACACGCCGAAGCTGATCGGAAGTGCAATCGTTTCTATCTGTATCGTGCCGCTAGTACGTACTAGAATACCTGCCCTCTATTCTGCCGATAGTACACCTTCATTCTTCTTCACGGCCTTCACATATACCTTCTCTCCGCCAGTGATAATCGAGTAAACATCTTCAAGGATTCTAATAAGCTACTGACCGGGTAAATAACCGCCTTTTTGCCACTGATTTGGCCCAAAATTGCCTTTCTCATTTTACATGGCAGCAAATATGCTTTCCAAAAAGTAGGGTATCACAGTTACTCCTGGCAGTCAGCCTTGCTTGTAGTTGCAAGTGAGCCAGGACAGGAGTACTGTCATATCATGACCTGGAATTTAAAACGTTTTTCCTGTAGGAATTCCCCTAAACGGTTTACAACCTCTTTAATTTGCCCGGGATAAATCCGCTTTTGGTTTCATCATGGAAGATTTTTTGCACAACGAATCTGACTCTGATTGCAGCTCAGGATCGGTAAGCGCTTTTTTGTCTTATCATTTTTCATTTTTTGTCCCCTTTCCTTTCCTTCGTGCCATCCACCGTAAACTCGCTCAGGTAGAGTCCTTGAAGATCACACAATAGACTCCAGGCAGGATGGAGTGTATTCTGGATATTGCGAACGTTAAAGGTCTGTAGCAAAAGGTGGCTCACATAATGCCATGTAGGATAACAGTCGCTGGATGGAGACCAGTTTAACCATTGTTAGCCGTGCCGTACGTATCGGTTACACGCAAACCAGTTTTTTTTGCCACAACAACTTTTTGGGCGCAGCAGATTGTGCCACTGGAAAGACATGCAAAGGTGCAGATTATGTGTTCTGTTTATAACGGTACTTGGATCTGTAATTGTTTGACCAGGTCTTTTTAATTTCCGATTGTATTTGATGTCGGATCTTTCCCAAAACCTACGCTGCTTTTACTAGCGAAAGATGCAGGGTAGGAAACGCTTGAGGCACAAAGCGTGTATCTTCTAAGGTTTACAATTCCTTGAACTATGAAATCTATATTTTTCTCTGGTGACAGCCGGATGGTGTAGAAATTGAAAAGAGATCCAGTGCACCGTCATACAATGCATAGATACGTCATCTTTGAGTCGTTGTGTTCCTACGGCTTTCTCTCCTCTTCATTTTGAACTGCCGCAGGATTTTATCCAGTCATGTCCAGCTTTTGTTTTCTTTTCTCCGCGGTGGGTGTAAGCAGGAACAAAGTTGGAAGATTAGCTCACGTCGTTCCAGACACACTCACGGCTACGACGCTCCACACATCAATTTGTTTCTTCCGGTTAGTCTTGACGTCATTGTCATAACACAACACGCTTGAAGATCCCATTGTTACTGATCTTACACAGTTCCGTATGTACGTTTCCTATCATCTGAATGGAAGCTAGCAACCCCCATACTATTTAGCGGAGCTGGGGTAGCAGAGAGTGGTGCTTATGTAACGCGGAGATTTTATGTCTGAGTTACGGTGTGAGAGTGAATTCTTGTTCTGGTTGTAACCCAGTGAAAGGAACGGATGAATGCAACGTGAAAGGCCTGGTAATAGAAATATTGAGAAATATTTTAGGCGGCTCTTTCAGCTTATCCGGTGGAAAAGAAAGCATAAGCCCGGCCTGCATTGGTAAGCACGGCCCTGAGGGTTTGCATTCTTGATTTCGTCACGGCATTTATCATAAGCTTAATCCTGACTTGACAATTCTTCGTGTGGAGTCAGTTACCAGGAAACTGCATTAGCCCAAGAGATTGAGTAGGGCAAAAGAGCAGTTGATTCGCATCTCACCGCAAGTTTCTTGTACTCAATTACTTGCCATGTCAGCCGTTACAATGCCGTGCAACTAGTGGCCATCCAGTCGTAATAAACGCTTCCGCACTTAGGCTTTACATGCTCCTTAAAGTGCGGAAGATGCTATTAATCACTCGTCCACCTCCAGCTTTAGCTTTGGCGAGACGCTAGACAATCTAAAAGGAGGACCTTTTTCCATCTTCCGTGGGCAAGCCAGCTTACGTCATGGTATCACGGTGCCTTTTTGCCTTTGTGACCCGTTCCTTTGAATTGGCTTGATATGTACCAGGCAATGCTGTGCATGCCAGTTTCCTCCACGTCTCTTGCATTCGTCCGGGAAATTTTTTGCCCGGTACGAAATCATTGACTGCGCAAGTATGCAAGTTGGCTCAGGCCTGTCTACCTATCGTTCATGTGGGCGACTTGAAGGGAGAGGGAATCGGAGATGAAATAAAATTTCTCGCCATTCCCGTTCGCATCCTCAGAAGAGAATAGGGGCCGCTATTCGAAGCAATCAGCATAGGGTGAAATCAAATTGGAGGGAAAATTTCTAAAGTGCTTACTTACATTTACTTGAATCATTTTCATAGGAGAAAGTGGATTTTAATCCAATTTCACTGAGAATAGAATAGAATATGGAGATAGGGCACAGGCTCCTTTTATCTTACACACCTCAAAGTGTTACGAAATCCTTTCGCTAACTACGTAATGCATCTCGTTTTCCCCACCGCTTCTCATACCTTTGGCCTGAGAGCGTGCTGAATGAGAACATGAATTGAGTTATGGCGGCCCAAACTTGATCACCGTGTGCCGCTTCAATCATGGCATGATATAGCTTGAAACATTCTCAACTCGACATTGAATCCATGTGCTGTAAACCGTGGAAGTTGTTGCAAACGTAAGCTTGCTTCTAGTCAACCCCCGCCGCCATATCTATAAATACTTGTTGCAGATTCTGATAGGCTTTTCAAGCTGGAAATCTCAAGGGGTTACGGTTACCCAGATAGATGATTAAAAGTCGTTCCAGATGTTGTTCAGGCCGTGTCCTGATTGGTTGCCAAATTCAATGCATTAATAAATAAGTTGATAGAAGTAAGTTAATTGTACAGGTGAGACAAAAACTCTGCCTGCGATTGGCTTCAAGGGCGTTTCGGTAAATTATGCTGTTTTGTTTTCTTCAACACTGTGGAATGGACATGGCGTGAGTGCTGGTAAAATCCATCTTTTATTAAGAACTTGCAGTTCACTATATGAGAAGATCCGTTTGAGCCAGAGCCAATTATTATTGCTGGTATCGTTTTTGTCAAATTCAGCAAGAACTGCATTCCATGTACCGATAATTGCCTTGGATCCTCGTTCACTCTTATGCAACACAATGACTCAGGCCAATTACTACACATGGTGACTGACACAGTAAGTTGGAGTAACACTAACCTTCCTTGGAGTGGAACGAGGAAAAATCCTCTTTCTCAGCTAAAAAAAGTATATGAGCGAGGAAATTTTAGAAGCCGATCATCCAGATGTGATGATTTAAGATTGCTCTTCAAGCATGCTCCAGACCTGAAATGTGGCACACCCTCGGTATCAAGTAATTATCGTTTCAAAAATACTGGAGCTGGACATAAGTCGAGCAAAAAAGGCTGTTCACTTTTGCTCTTGCTGCATTGTACAGAATACATTTGCTTTGTCGCCACAACTATTTCTAATTACCTTGCAAATTGGGTATTGTTCTCCATCTTCAGTTCTAGTTAATACTGATAGTGTTGATGCAGGATTTTTCTCCGGAAAGTAGTCCATGTTTCTGAAAGGATTGCGTAATCTTAGCTTTTTACTCCGCAATTTTTTGTTCCTCCGTCTCGTAACACATCAAATCAATGGGAAATTTTCTCGCTCAACGAGTGTAATTACTTGTACACGGATATCATCCGTCATGGTTCAGGCAGATGAGAAAATGGTGATAAAAACCAATCGCCGTACTTTAGATTACGTTCGGCGATTAGATAACCGACAGAAGCAATTACAAGATCAAGGTTTGATTGATAAAACAGCGAAGCTTGTAGGAGACTCGGTGATTTTCCCTATGTACATAAGGGAATTAATAACCTTATCAATAAATAAAAGTTGCAGTAGCTACTGCGTCGTTTAGTTGCAGAGAGTAACTCCAAAGGTTGTGTAACACTTTTGTTTGATAACATGTGTTTATAAGTTTGGGGAAAGCAGAAGTCATTGCGTAATTTCATGTTAAGGTCAAAGAAACCCCAACGACCGAGGTTTCATAACTCAGAATGTTGTACGAGGTGCGAAAAACTCACTTGGGCTACATTATATGGTTCAACGGACATTTGTTTCTCACAGAATGGATACCCGTCCAGAAGACGATCTTTGGTCGGCGATGCTCGCTTTGAAACTCAAGTAAACAAGGAGGCTAAGCGCACCTGGCTTGAGGAAATTCGCCAGCTTTCCCGGGACTCAGACCTGTCGGAAGATGATCTTCTTTTGGTAGATGAAACCATTTTGAGCAATGAGGAAATTCCCAAGATCAAAGATGAGGAGAAGCCCGAGGAAACAGACCTCGTTCTCTCCATTTCTGACACCATGGTTTCTGTTGCTCGAATTCTCAAGACGATCGATGTAATTCCTTTTCTCCAGCATTCCACATTGCATCTAGAACATTTCATAAAAGGTGTGAAATTTATGACGGGGTCAAAATCAAAACTGATAACGTTCATTGCAGAATTCCAAGGGAAGGGTCGTTCACATGGAATCTCGAGTTGCCCGTGATCGCACCAGCCAATTTGACATCCTCTTTAAAATCAGCATCAACCGATCTAACCTAGTTAGCTTGGTCAAAGCGCTGCGCCAGAGCAAGTCCATTTCTGCAGTCAATGTTGTTTCTCCGCAGGTCACCATCAAAAGTAAGATTGAGTCCATCAGGTCTTTAAATCTATAGAAATTCATGCCAGGCCACAATAATACTTAGCAATCGGTTTTTTACAGCTCCATGGTTCCCCATGCATATTTCGGAGTTGGATTTGTGCAACCACCTGATGACTAAATTCGAACCTGATTTGGACATGGACCATCCTGGATTCGCCGACAAGGTTTACAGAGCTCGCAGAAAGATGATTGCCGATATCGCTTTTGATTACAAGTAGTAAGTTGATCTCCTTTCGTAAAAACCAGAGTGTTAATGTAATTGTTGGTGCTTACCTTGACAATAACTTTTTGCTCATCCTTCTTAAGTGGTGACATCATCCCACGCGTGGAGTACACCGATGAAGAGAACCGCACCTGGGGGCATGTATTCAATCAACTGGTGAACTCCCTGGACAAACATGCTTGCAAGCAATACGTTGATGCTTTCCGACTTTTGCAAGAGCATGTAGGCTTTTGTGCGGAGCGAATTCCACAACTTGAAGATTTGTCTCGATTTTTGCAACGTAAGTACAGGAGTATAAGGGGAGTCATTTTAAAACTTGTTCGGTTTTTATCCTCGCACTTGTTTTAAGTCTCTCCATTTCATGGACAATTCCAGGGAGAACTGGTTTCGTTTTGAGACCTGCCGCAGGACTTTTGACGGCTCGCGACTTCTTGGCAAGTCTTGCTTTCAGAGTGTTCCAGTGCACTCAATACGTGCGTCACTGCTCCTCTCCTGACCATTCTCCAGAACCGTAAGTTTTCCTCTTGATTTTCTATGGACCTGTTGGAAATTTTTGCTAATGTCCTTACATCAAACTAGGGATTGCATTCACTGAACTTCTTGGACACATCCCGATGTTGGCTGATCCTCAATTCGCACAATTTTCACAAGAACTTGGTTTGGCATCTTTGGGAGCTACTGATGAAGAAATTGAAAAGTTCTCCACTGTAAGTAATCGGTTCAGCAGAAATCTGTTCCTGTTCAAGCCCTCTACCCCTCATGCCATAAAATGCCAGCGCTAATTCCTTCCTACTTGTTTACAGTTGTACTGGTTCACGGTGGAGTTCGGTCTATGCAAGGAAGACGGCGTCGTGAAGGCCTACGGTGCCGGATTATTGTCCAGCTATGGAGAACTTGAGCACGCTCTGTCCGACAAACCAGAACATCGCAAATTCGACCCTTATTTAACTGCTGTACAACCTTACCAGGACCAAGACTACCAGGACGTGTACTTTGTCGCTGAAAGTTTCGACGAGGTCAAGATCAAGTTCAGGTATGCCAACAATAGTCTTCGATGTTTATTCGACCCATATTTAACTGCTGTACAACCTTACCAGGACCAAGACTACCAGGACGTGTACTTTGTCGCTGAAAGTTTCGACGAGGTCAAGATCAAGTTCAGGTATGCCAACAATAGTCTTCGGTCTTTTGCTCTTGTCTTTTAAATTCTAATGCTCCTAGACAAGCTAACATGCTCATTACCGAAATATTATCTTTCTTTAGACAATGGGCCACGGACTCAATGTCTCGTCAGTATGAACTCAGATATGACCCTTACACCCAATCAGTGTACCCAATCGATTCAGTGAAAAAGATGAACACAAGTTTGCATCAAATCAGGACAGAAATGAACTATTTGTGTCGCGCTGTAGAGAACATGTCTTACCGCTAAACATTCGGACAGGTAGGTAATTAGCTCTAATGGCTGCAGCAGCCCTTTGTTTCTACACGCAAGCCTTTAAGTCTGTAAATTCACCTAATATTCAATTAGTGTAGTACCATATTATGAGTACACCCTGACAAGCTAATATTTACCGCTTTTATAAAAAGCGTCTGCCCTCCTGGTCCCTGTATAAAGAATATGTAAACGTTTTCTGTCCATGTCCTCATTGGATTTTGCCACGGGTGGCATCCTCTCGTATGTATGTACATGACCATTGACTAACACACAGTTAAATTAAGGCAAAACACTGTATACGTATAATTTTTGGTTAACGCCATCCCCCTCCCCTACCGACTTAGAATTATTATTCCTAATCATTTCTGCTTGTAATAATATTTTATTCAACATTATATTACGGATAGCCTTTTTCCTACTATAGAAATCAGGCCTTCAGCCATGCAAATTATTGAAGCAGCTCCTATGCTGACGAAGGGACTGAATGTCTTTAACTACGATGTTTCATAGTTGTAGTAGTAGGCTTTCGGTAGCTAGAAAAGAACCATTTTTTTGCAATGACTTTNGAAGCAGCTCCTATGCTGACGAAGGGACTGAATGTCTTTAACTACGATGTTTCATAGTTGTAGTAGTACGCTTTCGGTAGCTAGAAAAGAACCATTTTTTGCATTGACTTTGCCTAAGAAACCCTTGCTTGGTTGAACTAGTTTGATGAAACCAGCCTTAAATAAATATGTTCCTTTTCTTCTTCATTACTTTTAATTTCCTTATGATTGCATTTCCGTCTGCTCACTAGCCGGGAAAATTTGTCACGGCAGAGAACTTGATGATAGCGTTACTTAACAAGGGTTGTTCAAGAGCACTTACGGCTTGTGGTTTCATTTAACGAAAAGGTGTCGATAGTAGTGAATCGAGTAGTTAGGTCAGTCGTCTAGACGTTGCAACAGACACAGGTAGAAGTGTGGTATAAGTCAATACGTACATTTGACTAATTAGACAACAAAGTGAAGTAGTTTTAGAAAGACAAATAGGTTTTAGGTGTCGTAGTATGTAGCTAAAAGTCACAATAACTTGAGACCAATCAGCTGGAAATCCAGGGACCAATCAAGTATGTGGAACTTGTGTACTATAATAAGTAGATGATCGTCCTAGCTTGTATGTGAATGCAGCAACGACTAATGATAGTTACAAAGAGACTTTCATCGACATTGGAATCGAAATATAGTAGTTGTAATAGCCAATAATTAAGCTAATTAATGTGCTGATCGTGTGAGCATTAATTTCAGAAAGCAATGAATCCAAGTCAACGGCTTCTTGCCATGCTGCGTCGTGGTTTGATACCCAGGTTGGCTTGTTAAATAAGAGAAACGTTGACTTGCTCATCCTGAAAATGAGTGACAGGGTATTCATCTGATGTAGCCGTGATCAAGTTACGTTCGCTTCAAAAAGTCTTGTCCTAATGATTGGCTGGGGTACATGGCAGGGGTTACAGGTTTGCAATCATTTAGCAGGATTGGACGGGACCAAAATACTGAAAAAGCTTTACTAATTTCACTATCTTCAGTGTAAAGCCTCTGTTAATATACTGTTAAAGTCTGTGTTGACTACGTGCTTTTGTGAATACCGCTTAGTACTTAGGGTCAGCAGGAGTCCGTTAGGCTCGTGTAACGGAACTGATTGCTAGCACTTGAAAATACTCAATCAACAAATCAAGTACATGTTGTTATGATCGACATAAAAAGATCGCAGTAATCAGAGGTTGAGTAATTGAAAGTGGCTTGGCTCTAATTGCCTTATTGAAGGTAACCGCTTGCGAAGTCTGAGATGAATCTTCTCAAGTAGGGAAAGGGTAGGAGCCGAGACGAATCATGTCTTTTATTAAACTATCTCTTTTTTTATTCACTTGAAAAGTCGCTAGATTGTAAAATACCTTTAAATTTAAAGTAATTTAAACTCAACGAGAGTCAGCGGTAGACCATTTATTTCTCTTTCTAAAATTAAACCCTACGTGTACATGTAGTGAATGCTAGGATTAAGCATTGCTTCGGCGTTAATTTTTAAGTGTAACAAGAAATTGAAAGTTCTCCATACCGTCAGATCTGTCAGGAGAGTAAGTTTAACACGGTCAGCTGAATCAATTTAGGTCATTTGTAAAGGGCTAACAACGAATTTAGGGGCTTCTGCTACGTCATAACGCAATGCCGACGAGGGCAAGACTCGTTTTTTACCGGAAACTGCAGGTTTTGTCTTTTGTTTCGTTTCCTTGCCAACAGAAATTAGGAGTCCTTAGGAATCTTTCCTACCCTTGTACGCATCACATTTCTCTTTTGACTGTGTCCCTATTTGCCTCCCGACGTCCATCTTTGTATCGTGTGCATGTACCAGAATCTAAGTTGTCCTTAAGGCTTCGTCTAGTCTAAAGTTCCTTGACCGAAGTTATTGCTAAATGTTGAGAAATATTGTATCAACTTAGTCGTATGTTATGTAAGCTGTGCAAGTCCATGTTGACCTGGGCATAATGAAGGGTGCTAATACTATCTGTGTACTTGCCATGAGGCTGAACGTTCGTCCGTCTCTTCTTTAATGGATGGTGCTACTGAAGATAATAAGAATCTAATGTTAAGTGTCTTTGGAATCTGTACGAACTTTTTAGATCTTACTTAGTACAGCTAATTGTGTTAGCCCCGTGGTGGTAGTGTACTACAGGCATGGTCTGGTGACTACTGTGAGCAAAGTATAGAGTGGCGAAACAGTCGTTATGTACACTTCCATTGTGTAAGTTTGCTTAGAAAACTAGATTCGTTATGAAAGTAGTGGTCGGTAGCAAATAGAGTTGTTGTTGGTAGCCATACAAATTGTGACTCAATGAAAGAACTAATAAACGGTAATGATTTGCGCATCCATTCATTAGTTCTGATACATTCCGTATTCCGTAGGGAAAGTTTGGCAACAGGGCTTTCCGATGACATTGCCGTTACTTTAAATTAGTGATTTGCTCAAACAAAAGTATATCCGTCCCAATATAATAGATAATAAGTCCCAAGATAATATCCCCAATATCCATCCCAGTGCTATGTACCATGACGCTACGAGGTTAAAATAAAATGGCGACCAAGTGGAGCTGATCAGTGATCGGCAATCACTCAAATGGGTTTTACCTAGTAGCCCGATGTCGATATGAATGACTGAGCAAGAAAGAATAGCGGAAAATTTGGTTACAGGAAATCACTTTATTTAACACCATAGAAAGTTTTTAATACATTAATTAAATTCATTTATTTACACCAAGTG
>VRMD01003559.1:0-10694 GCA_009872375.1 Sminthurides bifidus | reverse complement strand
CTTGGAAAAACTTAAGAAAATGATGCGTATTTCTGAGGTTCGGAAGGACAGTTCTTCACACTATCAAAATGCATTGCTGCTGGGCGACGTGGCAGAGCGAGTTAAAGTATTGAAGGTAAAAGATCATGGTCATGAAGTTAGAGGTAGTTTACATTTCATCAAAATCAATTACTCAAAATCAAAACTTACTATACATTTAGAATTGTGGGAAGATATCATTGGCGTACTTGACCGCTGTAACTCACGGCCTCACTGAGGATGCAGAAAGTCTTCAAAGCTTTATGGATGAAGATCAGGTAGCTCAAATACGTCCTCCACCTAATGCGTCCTTGTTGGCTCCACCGTGCCCTCTTGTTCAAACTGATAGTAACTGGCCATTACTTACAGTATCGAAGGTAAGAATTTATCATAGCGCTCCTAATTATTTAATTGCTCGGTGCGTAATTCGACTGAAAATGTGATTTTCTTGTTTACAGAGTCTGTTCGAAGGTGCTGCTGCTAAGAGCAAAGCGACTGTCTCGTCAGCCTTAGTAACTGATGAAATCGATGTTGAGCCCAAAGGCCANTGATGAAATCGATGTTGAGCCCAAAGGCCAATGGGAAGATGATGAGGACGAGCTCGATATTGATGGAAATAACGAAGGAGGGGAAGATGCAGCTGCCCCTGGTAAGAAATTGCATTTCATTAAACCATAAAAAATTATTTTGAGTAAGCGGTTGCCTCAAAATATTTTATTTACAGGAGCTGGATGGGATGAGGATGACATTGAACTACCCATAGATTTGGATAATGCTGCAAATTCTGCTGACGATGGCTACTTTGTGCCACCCAACAGAGGTGTTAGCGTACCACAGCAATGGACTAACAATTCAAACCTCGCCATCGATCATGTTTTAGCCGGAAGCTTTGAGTCTGCCGGAAGGCATTTGCAAGAGCAGATAGGGATGGTCAATGTGGGCCCCTTCAAGCAGTTATTCCTTGCTGCTTACGCAAGGTCCCATGTTTCGTTCTCTGGCCTACCAACGTTGACATCCCTAAGCATATTCCCGCTGCGTAAGGATCCTAAAGTGCAAGTGCCTGCTATTGGAGTGAGATTAAATGATCTTTCCACGGAAAAATTAAAGGTAGGTTAATTGCAAGATGACTGCAATATAAACATGCTTTCACGCACAACGCAAGGTTAGGGTTTGAATGAAAAATATTTGTTTTTCAGCACTGCTATGACTTAACAACTCAAGGTAAATTCAATGAAGCTTTGGAGAAGTTCCGCACCTTATTGTTAAACATTCCATTGCTTGTGGTGGAAAGTAGACCAGAGATTGAGGAAGCCAAATTCTTAATTGCTAAATGTAGAGAATATATTTTGGGTAAGTAAAAACCAGGCTCATTTTACATCTTTACTTAATTTTTAAATAGCAGGATAGGCATCACTCTTGTAATTCCAGGTCTTCAAATGGAGCTGTTCCGCAAAGAGCTTGCTAAAGACAGCGTCGAGGATCAAAGAAGAAATGTTGAATTGGCTGCGTATTTCACGCATTGTGATTTGGAGCGAGCACATTTGATCCTGACACTTCGTACTGCGATGAACTTAGCTTTTAAACTGAAAAATTATCGTTCAGCTTCCTCCTTCGGCCGACGTCTACTAGATCTAGGACCAAACCAAGAAATGCTGAAGCAAACTAAGAAGATTTTGCAAGTCTGTGAGAAGAATGCGGTCGATGAACATCCTATGGAATACGATGAACGCAACCCCTTTACCGTGTGTGCTAAAAGTTACAAACCAATTTACAGTGGCAAACCGTCAGTCAAGTGTCCTTTCTGTGGAGCTAATTACTTGCCTGAATTCAAGGAAATTCTGTGTGGAGTCTGTACTGTCTCTGAGGTTAATAAGGAGGCACTTGGGCTGAGAATAAGCCCGTTGCAATTTCGTTAATCAGTAGGTGCGTAAGTAAATATGGTGGATGAAGTATCTATTTAAAAAGGATTGCTACCAGATTGCTTGTTTTACTACAATTTTTACACAATGAATCATTGGCGGTTCTTGTAGTGTATCGTTCCTCGTGGTTAATTTAGTTTCCGTTCCTGGAAAGGCCACTATTTAAGTTACTAATTCGCTGTTTCTCTGAAGTATAGTTAAACTTCCTTCGGACGCATACTAAATTGTTACTTTCCAACTACATTATATATGTGCAAGCAGCATTTATTTTAAACGTATTTTCAGCCTGTAAGTTTCACAGTGTTTCTTCAGTACTAATAAACAATCAAAACCGAGTCTGCGTTTGCTTTATTTTCAAAATGTCACACCGACCGTATGATGCTTAAGATAAAATATAGCCCCGAGCTACTGGCTGACTGCTTAAAGAACCATTTCGCAATTATTGTTCTACGTCACTACACCACGCTCTTATGCTCTCTTCTCAATAATTAATCATGATATAAGATAAATCTCAGGATAAGTTTTGATTGGTAATGGAAAAGTACGGTGCATTGTAGTCGTTTGCTTGCGCAAGGGATTTTGATTAGTCATTGAAAGAGCAGATCCACCCAGGAATAGGGTATTGCCATAGCATCTATTTTTAGACAGCCATTCACTCTCTTTCAATTGAAGAGTTAAACCCTCCCAGAAGCTCTTATCATCCTTTTGTTGCTGTGTATAGAACATGCAACAGTGGGAGATAGGACACCTAAATATATTTACATCCTCCAATCACCTGTTACTCCTCAGCCGAGGAAGTGACAGTTGGCCAATGGTTAATGCCGCTGGGTTAGCAAGCGATATTCCTTTAAGACGTCTCTGTCAACGCGAAGCAGTATGCCCCAGAAGAAATTACATGAGCGTACTCGAATCCTTCGCATCATTTTCTTGTGGAGATCTTTCGCCTGACAATCATCATTCCGCGAATCACTTTAAGGGACAAAAGCTTAATTTTAGCAAGTGCATCATTTTTTAACCCGTTTGACGTCTGTAACGGAATGCTATCGTTGTAAAAGGCTGAATGGCTGTGAATAATGGAGCCATTAAGGGACAGATTAGATGGCACTTTTGAGCTTTTCTCCTTATGCTCAACCTCAGGAATGAAGGTCAGAAAATATGAACCTTGCTTCCCCTTTAAACGATTCAATTATTCTCAAGGCACATCCCTGTCCATGGCAACAGTGGTCATGACAAGCTACAAAATTTCGGTCAGTCAAAATGCTTTCCTGCTAAGGAATTCCTGATTGAAGAATTCAACGGGTAGCCTTTAAATTCTTGCTTGATCGCCACTATTCGGCTCAACTCACGCGGTGGAGTAGGGACATCAGAACATAACGGGAATTGGGAGTTGGATGAATTGCGATGCTTTTGGTCTTTCGAGTTCAATAAGAATGAGAGGTATTTAACGTGCAGAGTGCGCACGCAGTCAGCCAGGTTACAGGTAAGCCAGGATGCCGTGCTGTATGTAACGCAGAATGAAGTTCATCATTTCATTCCAAGTTGGTCAACTTCTTAAATCCTATTAAAATGCAGGAGGGTAATTGGTGAGGAACAACTGTAAAGCATGGCAAATCAAGTTTTGAACAAGAAGCAGTTCCACAACTCGAACGTTACTTCTGATACATTCAAACCCTGGCATTTCTCGAGCAAAGGTAGACAACCGACCGTCGACTTACCTAACAAATTCTCAGGCTCATGTCTCGAGTATGCTGCACCGATTCTGCGAACCCAACCTTACTCAAAGAGAAAATTGAGAGTTTCTTCGTCTTGATCTCCCGTATTTGTTTCTCCTTTTGTTCATATGATTACACCATGACGTGGTAACATCATCCAACTGAAAAATTTCTTGCGAAATTGAATTGCATGAATTGCGTTGTTAGGGAAGAAGCTGGTGGAATAAAATCTTCCGTTGCTATAATCTAATTATTATGATCTGCTTATTATCACTACTTATTTGCTTATTACTACTACTTATTGCTGTTGCTAAGGACTCACCAATTTCATCTGTTTCTTGCATGAAATGAATCAGATAATGATTTGCACTTCATTGCCGATTCAAGGAGGGTCTTCTAGGCCTTTACAATGCGTACACAAATGGTACAGTTCAAAACAGAAATTCTTCATCTGTTGCGACACACCTCGTGGGCTTTATCTTCCCATTCAGTGAATACTTGAGGGATAAACCGACGCTTGGAACAGATCGGGCAGCAATCGCTTGAAGCGATGAAGCGATTTTTTACACCATGTCCTACATTTGGCAAATCTCATTCTCATCCTCGGTCTGCTGACCTGGAAAAGCTGCTTGAGTTTTTTGTACATGACACTGTCGAAAACCTCTATCCGATTCCGATGATTTTATCCCTTGGATTGACATCACTGACCGAGAATCGCAAACCCCGTGAGTGGCACAAGCCAAAGTGCTAACGTCTGCGGTTTTAACATACTGGCATCTTATTCGGACTGCATGGATAGACACATAGGATTCTTCAGCTCAGTACCAGCCTACTAAGAAAATAATAGTGATCAAAGCTCATGTGTCAGGTCAGAACGGTCATCATATCACTGCATTGTAAGGAATCTCTGCAAGGAATGATTTCAGGATCGAGCTACTTACTTACAGATGACTCAAGTACAAGGTGTAACACGGCGTTTGTGGTAAAGTTGATGATGAAACTTTCGTAGCAGATTGCGCCTTATTGCCAGTTTTAATGCAATGGTCTTTGTTTTTTCAATTTTTTTAAAACAATGGGCTTTGACTTTGCTTCTTGACCTTGCAGGTCTTAATTCTGAATCACAAGACGGATTTGTCCCCAAATCTATAAAAGCGTACAGTCAAATCTCGATTGGTGCCGAAAATCTTACTAACCTTTTCCGTGCAAACACTAGTCTACAAGTCATTGAACCACACGTGTGGGTCCATTGGTCCATTCAATTCATACACAAGCCTGTCTGAGAGACTGAGAGACTCGTACATAGTTTATAACGGTGTTGACAATTACGTATGGGAGGTAACTATGAAACTTACCAGCACAACACGATCACCTGAGATTTCTTTTCTCTCTTCCTAGCCGATTGCGTGTCCGTCACCTTGTGGCCCATCAAGTCATCGGCAGGTAGCGAGCAGAATCTTACGTTTCTTCCGACTAGACCGTGTCAGTCAGCACCATCTGATTATGCGATCATCGTTATCTTCCAGAACTTGACACGGATAGCCCGGCCATTTTGGCATAAAACGGCCACTTATAGACCAATTGCTAGAAAGTATCTTTGGCTACATCTCCAACTTTTTTGGGATAATTACGTTACGTACATTGTAAGACTTGCTGTGGTCGTCATAATACTGGACTGAAGTTGCAGATATTTATGCACACGCAGTTTCTTACAGCAAGTGGCAGCCTAAATGAGCTTGAATGTGACCAAACCTGCCCTGAACTCACAGATCGTTTCAACCTTATTTGGGCACATCTCATGTTACCAATGCAATGGTTGCGGTTAAGCCAAGAACAGTGGATGAAATCCAGTTTCGCAGCTTCCTGCTTCAGGACCGCATTTGCCCGGTCTGATACGCGTTATCAATCGCCAATGATTTTTTCTCAGTAACCGCGAATGAGTTATTGACCCATTTTGGACGAGTTGCCCGAATCTACCCTACTTTGCTTGGTCCATTTGGACCGGGGGGATTATCTGCATTCTCTATTGACTTATTCAGGACGCTCACGCTCACCCATATCGGACTCAACTTTTTAAGGGCAAAGGTCTTACCATTAAAGTATCATCAAGTTTCCTAGATAAAACCGCATGAGGAGTTGAAAACCGTTAGTTTCGGCTCCGTCGCTTGCTGACCTTGCGAAATAAGTAGTGCTGCCCACATGGATTTCAGCCGAAATGAACAGAAAGTAAGTTTATGCTCGAAGATTACTAACTACAGAAATGGTTTTTCATCCGAGGTTGAGAAAAGTACCCCTTTGGTTTGCATAGCATGAACCTTAGTTCAGAGCATTCAATCCTTCCTCAGACCTCGTGAGAAATGTAACACTACTTGAATGCCCCAATACAAAGTTTCCAGTTTCCAGGCCCGATATTCTTGAAAATGTTATTTCGATTGCTCCTATCTTCTGCTAGTTAGTGAAGTTGAAATAGCTGTAGATACTTTCTCCATGTTCTTCATTTCATATAGAAACTAATTATTTTGTCAGTCACACATACAACTTGTCCTGTCATCGAGCAAAACTTTCGCCACTTCCTCCGTATTCCTCCATTAGGCAACTCCTTCCACGATGGTGGGCAAGTTCATCTCATTTTCAGCCGGTTTCATTCCCCAGTTAGTTAGGCCTGATCACATCCGGATTTAATCAACGTTCCACTTACCGCCTCATCCCATTGCAACCCTGGCCTTATTTCCCTCACCCATTTCCTCTCGTAACTGTACTGTGTATCAGGCCTTACAAGGTCATTCTGGCCATACCAAATCCCACATTTTGGATTCCAACAGGTCATAAATTTATTATGTCACACAGTCAGCCGGCACATCCTCATCGATAAGCTTCAGCTGGCATTCCAAGCTTCAAACTCTCAGGTTTACGTCAGCGGAAGAAAACTGACGTGCCGCAGGACGCAGATACCCACCATCAATTAGCCTTAAAGGAGTACTGGCCTGTCTTCGTGTCAAGCGGGATGTGTCACGCCTTACATACTCCTGAGCCATTTTGTGATGATGAATTGCATCAAGTTGGAACAGATTCCTGCCGTTCTGTCTGTCTGTCTGTGGATGCGTACATTAATTCATCATAACGTAGCCTCAGATTAATTAATTAATTTCAACTTTGTGAATCTGACTAACCGTTGCTCTTAATCAAGCTCTCTGGTCATTCGCAGCGTTTCTTTGCCAACTCTGCTTCTCCTTCAGGTCAAAACTACCACTGCAGACTTCTCAGATTGATTACCCACCTGAGCAATTTATGACAAGAATGAAGTTATTTACTGTATTAAACTCATTCCAATTTCCCCAGTTGATCACGGATTGAAATAAAGCAGTAAAGTAACTTAAGAATTCAAGCATAGCAGCATAGTTTGTGAATGAATCATTCCAATCTTGCGTCAGCTTTCAGAGGTCATTGCATCTTTGGCCCACAAGCTCACAGCACACTCGTCGTCGTCCAAGAGTAATGTCGTAAGGTGTAAACTCTCGACTTCAGAGCCAAGATACTGTACTTTCACAAAATTCTCCGCCTCATTGAACGCTGTAATGTAATATTATCAGCACTGACGCAAACGCTGTAAGCGATACCCTTTATTTACCGACGTATCAACTAACATTAATGTAAGCTAGCTTTGCTGAAATGACTTCAGACGGGAACAATTCCATGTTCTAATTTTTGGCATTAGCAGAATTTTCGTAAACCAGACCTAGTATCCTAGCTAATAATTAATAGCTATCCTAGTTTAATTGCCATAGCAATTAAATTCTGGAGCCCCCGTCTACTTTCTCAAAAAGCAACTGAAACTCGCTGTATAGTTCCACACTGTCTAAAGGACAGGCATCCTCGCCCTAAGGCTCATGAGCGGTCACTCAAAGACAGCGTCCTGCCGTGCAATACTCCTGCACAATAAAAAAACTCCGTTCTGTGTAATTATCGTGCTTTCGAGCACCAGTTTCCCTCTCAATGAGCATATTTGTGCAGGTATTTGAAAAGTAGGCGGAACAGGTAAAGGAAACGAAAAGGTTTTCTCCTCAAATCTCTGCTTCCTGCTAACCTTCCTGGGATCCTGCCTCTTGTGAACGTCAAAATCCGGTCCGGTATTTAGAGCGGGGGTGGGCCCGCACCCACTGGGATGCTAACTGCTAGTGCATGTGCAACTGTTTCAAAGAATCAGTGTCATGTGTTTTTTCAACCGTGCAACCTGCTCGATGAGGGACGCTGATGAAGAAATGGGTTTTGGCATTCGTATTCTTGTTTTACTTTCTGTATTTTCATGTTCTAAATACGGTTGCCTTACGAGTTCGCCCAGTGCAAGAACACGATGACCACACAATTCCGCATCGGTACATGCCACAGCGAAGATGCTTGTGACCATATGCAGTGCCCAATCTTCACTTCTGGGTGCTATTTAAAGGAATTTGAGGCAAGCAGTGATATGAAAAGATATGCGAACAAATATTTTGCTCTGTGCAATGTGGATGTGCAAACCATGTGGAAATGACAAGTAAAAGAAAGGACGCATTACCATGGTTCGGGTCAAGAGAGGACAAATTTGCTATTATCACCTGTACGATGTTCATGACAGACACGTTCACATGTACATGTTACACAAACAATCTACAACAGGTGGAAAGGATGAATGAAGAAGTGATTTTACTTTCCCACTTTCCTAGCTATGGCTATAGGAAGCATAGTTTTGCATCCGGTAATTCATCTGAGCTGAATCTGAGATGTAAATGGACCACTGCCTCAGGTGAAGAGTAGGTGGTTATTAAATGGCCACCAGACAGTTTATTTCATTGAGGACTTTATGCGCTGCGCTTTTGCCTCATTTCACAACTCGTGGATCCTTGTTGTAAAACTTTCGCCCAGCTGCGCTCTATGATTCAGAAATGCGAATGTGTGAAATGGAGAAGATGCGAATCAGACACCCATCTTCTCATTATCATTCCGCCCGCCACGTAGCCAAGTTCAAGTTTAATGTCATTGTTTGTTGGTGAGCAGCCATTAATTTCTTATCTGTTCTCGATTTTGATATTTGAGATGTTCAATTACCACATTAATGCATTCGATTAAACTTGATTTGATCTGCGTCAATGGAGGAGATAACGCTCAACTTATTCATCACTGACGAACTTTCACCAAATATTTCAATGTGGCCACTACCTCCATTGCAAGGTTATTGGAGTTTCCCTGAAAATATTTGCACAAAAAAAAACCCATGTCTACCACAGCTACGCGCAAATCACTATCCGAGTGACATATACCAAAGGCCGTCTGTTTAAACTGCGGCAGATGGGAGTTTATCAAGAGCAGCCTCTGTGTCTAGGCAGTGATGCAGGCTCAATACCCTCAGGACGTGACAATATGATCATACGAGCTGAAAGCAGCTGTTTGATTTCTAACAAGTAACGTTGATACGTGCAGGTATTTTTTGCGGCAAATTTCACTCAATCTTCCGGTTATCTAAGGTTACAAAAACGTTTTCTCAAAACTCCAACCGTCTTTTCGCACAGCCTCTTCAGCTACACCTTTACTTCCTTGCAGTGCACCAGTTCATCAAACAAAAGGCTCAAGCCCTGTGCTTTAGGCCTGCCCAGCCTAATGCGAATTTCACCGGCACAATCCTCCTCACCGCCCCAGCAACTTTGCCATTTGCGATTTAATCATTCGGATAATTTCAGTGTCATCTCACTCCTCATTAAGTTCTTTCTTTCCGCTTTCAACGCATAGCAGTAGTGTCAGGTCATTCGGAAATCACAATGTGCAGTTCCTTTAATTTATGATGGATTTAACTTATGTTGCTCTTGGCAATCAGCAGGGGTATGGAATCCTATCCCGTCGGTTCAATTGTATCCATTGTCCTTCAGCTCATAAAATGCTAATTAGACTTGAGTTGAAGGAATCTCCCGTAGTGGAAACGTTGAAAGTTTGCATGGGAAAAATCCGCTTTCCTCCCTGTATTCAAGATCGATGAAGGCAGTTTTGCTGCTCGGCACCTGTGCATTGGCACTGCCAAAGGTGGACGGATAGCTTGTCAAGGTCTAGCTGGTTTGCAATTTAATAGGTTTATAGTGAAAATAGGCAAACTACAGAGCAGTTAACCCTGTCTGGTGCGAAATGACTTCGCAATATGTTTTGATTAGTGGTTCCCATTGACATTGACCAAACTTGCTTGCTGCAGATCAAGGTGTGCTTGCATTTGTTTTCGCAATCGATCGCCTTCCTCCTTTCGATCCTGATTTTATGCATAAGATCCTTCATTGGCAAAGTACGACGGCTCTAGTTGCGATGCTCAATGGGTGAAAGCCAAGGTATGAAACACAGGTTCTACATTTTTAGCAATGGGAAACAGCTTTCACACATCTCCACTGCAAGTCATAGCCCAGTAACCGTGCTAATGGTGAGTTGACTTACCCAGTGTTTTACAAGCGACTGATTTTCTGACTTGCCCTTTTTAAAAATTTGATTCACCAGCGCATCAGTACAACGTAAGCTGCTCGAAGTAACTACTGATCGCCTATCTGACATAGGCTTGGTACAACCTTGGGGGATCAATTAACAGGTGCAGTGCATTATGAAGCTGAAAATAGTAACAGAGAGAAAAGCAGACTCTCGTACACATTTTCGCGCATTCAATTCATCACAAGATGCTTCTGCAACGCAGTCCTGCTGCAGTTTAATGTGTCAGTGAAGACGTACTGATGGGTTTGCTACACTTGATCCTTTTCATGTAGGTCAATTTAAAAATGGTTACAAAGTCTGCAACATTTGTAAACTTCACTGTCTTTCCCCCGTTTACGAAATGGAGCCATGTGCAATTTCAAAGAAGCTCTCAGCGCCAAGGCGTAAGACCGACACCTTCAGCAATAAACCTTATCAGAAGCCGAACACATGAGATGTGAATCCTTACGCATTTTTATGCGTATTAACTATGACTTCCATGGCCGTCATGGCTCATGAATTCTTTTAATTGGCAAGTGCAAGGAAGATGGTGATGCATAAACACAGGTTGTGT